>LVTN01000579.1:142724-189366 GCA_001649415.1 Musa itinerans | reverse complement strand
TCCTCCTCCTCCTCCTCCAACAGCAATAGTAACCACCACCACCACCTCCTCAACACCGATGTGTGATAAGAGAACACCATGGCTGTGCTCGATTCCTCCGGCATCAAAGATTCCGTCCACGAAGGCTCATATTCTGATCGCACCCCCTTCCCATCATCACTATCTCCCCCACGCCTTATGATTGCTTCTTCTCCTTTCTCCTCTTGCAGGGCTCTGTTTTTTCTTGGATGTTGTTCGATCCGCCTCCCTCGCGACCGAGCCGCCTCGGCTCTCTATTGGTACCATCTCCTTCCGATCCCTCCCGTCTATGTACTGATATATAGTTCTAATGTTGGTTTTCGATTTGCTCCTGCGAACGAGATTGCTTGATGTCATCTTTCAGATCCTCATGGACCGCAACTCTCTTGAACCGACCATAGATAGTTATCATCTTAATTTTAGTGTTTCCTTTGCAATAGTGATGCCTGTATGGTATTCTTGATGTCAGGTAGCTGTGCAGTGCTGCTAGGCTAGATTGTACTTGATGAAATCGGACAAGCCTCAAAGGCCATCTAGTGGATTTGGGAAGCTTGTTCTTGTTAAAATGGTGAAATGTTCTCTCCCAGTTTCTTTGTGGATTAGCATCATGCTAAAGTTTGCAACTCGTCTTTTTTAGGCATGGTCACCATTTAATCTTGCATTAGGTGGAGAGGGGACTGTAAGGGATTCGTGCTATGTGCTATTTGTTTGGCTCTTCTGGTGAGATGCACTTCTCTATTTGCAGATACTGGTTTTATTGCTGCATGCCACTTTTGTGGAATTATGGGCTGCTTCTGAGTTCAATAGAAAGAGTAAAGAGCATAGATAAGTAAGAAGAATTATTCATCTTCTCCTTTAGCGTAATTATAACATATAAGATTCCCAGAAACATACCATCTAGGGAAACACTAACACCTCAAGAATCTTTTTTATTAGGATGAACAATGGCCTACTCCTAACAGGACACCAAATTTTTAGTACATTCTATTCCCTCATAGAAGAAACCGTTTTCTTTGTTTAATGATTTTTCTAATAGGAAAACAAGCTCGTCTAGATTGGAAAACCCTTTCTAGAACATTTTTGTACATGCAAATGAATTAGGGAGTTGGATACAGACCATATGATTCTCAATGAAATGATAGCCCAAAGATGTAGGAATCATTAAGGTGGAGTTGATTCAGGTTACAAGTAATTGTCTATTTGAAGTATTTATAAATTTTAACAGCAAAAGAAAGAGTAAATTAAATGGTTTGATAATAGTAATAGTAATATAAATTGTTTAAAGCTGTCACTATGGCAGTGCCCTGATCCTGTTTGTAGCCTCTAGACTACGGTTATGGCTGAAAACTAGTATAATGATATCCTTGTGGACATTGTTTGGTCAGTAGAATATCTCTTTTTGTTGAGATTATTAAGCAAAATAAAATACTCTGGGCAGTCTGAGAACTAGAGGGGGAAGGAGGCAGCAAACACTATCAGAAAGAGGAGTCACTTAGAAATTTGGTTTCAAAAAATTCTTAGTTGACTTATTTAAATACACTATTCTATGCAGAAATTTGTTTTTGATAAATTCTTAATTGACTTATTTAAATACACTATTCTATCTCCTGTGGTGCAATCTTATTTTTGGACAAAGCTGATGAAGCATATTCAAGAAGACAATCTTGTCCCCCAAAACCTAATGCTGTTTGTGGGTTTTTGTTTGTTTTATTGGCATTTGTATATCTTTAGACAAAGCTGATAGAGCATCTGATTTCCCCTCCTAAAACTACATATTTTTTCCTGGTATTTTGTTTGTTCTATTGGAATTCTTAATTTCCATTCGTACATATTTTTCCTGGTACGCTGTCGTTTGGGTTAACAATGCCCGCGTACTGTGGTGGCCACCACCTGCTATGATGTTTGTTGCACTCTGGAATTTTGATTTTTTGCTTTCAAATTATTCTTTTTGATAAAGCATATGTTTGATTGCTAAGATTAATAGGTGGAATTTACTCCTGCATGTTCATTTTATTTTCTATTGTGGCTACACTTAATTGTTTATGAATGGAAATTCCTTTTTATCCTTTTTGATAATTAGACATTCATATTCATATGCTAAAATATCATAGATTTAATAATCTTCTTTTAATCTAAGGCATATATTATATTAAAAAGAGTTTTAAAAAATTATTTGTCATGCTCAGTCAACATCTTAAGTACATTAGCATCTCATTCTTAAAATTCAATAATAGAATTTTATCTTTAAAATTTAATAATAAAATTTAATAAAATTAAGTATTTGGTTGCATGGTAGAACTACTCCACAACCATCATTAGCTTTCTACCTATTTGGATCATTCTCTTGTTATTTACCACTCCAATCCTAGCCAACTAGTCTCCTAATACCAAATTTTGAAAACATAAATCTAAATGAATAAAAGCCATGTACATGATCACCTTATTGTGTTAGACAATCAAAGGGGAAAATATTCAAAATAACACAAAATACCAGTATGCCATATTTTATACTATTTGACAGTACCACTTCTCAAGACACTACTGTTAATCCACACGCTCTACAAATTTATATACTTCTATATATATATATATCTCTTAGGTCTCCGGGTAGCCGCCCTCGACCGCAGCCCCGGGCGTCGACGATCGCGCGATTAGCTTTCACCTGCATCTCCAGCGCCGCCACGTAGTCCGCGGCCTCCTTCAGGAGGCTAGACGTCGACGAGCCCGCGCATAGCCTTCACCTGCATCTCCAGCGCCGCCACGTAGTCCGCCGACTCCTTCAGGAGACTTGACGTCGACACCTTCCGGCACCCAGGTATCAGCCGGCGGAGCGTCCGCAGGCTGTCCCTCACTCTCTTCCCCTCCGGCCGAGGCGCCGCGACCATCCGTGGCCTCCCTCGGCGGACCAAAACCCTGCCGCGGGCCTTGAGGAGGAGATTGCCGCCGCGGCGGCCGAACAGAATGGCGCGGCTCCAGCGGGACCGGCCGCGGGCGGTGAGGGCGAGGGCGGAGTCCGCTGCCTCCTTTACTGCTCGGGGGCCGGATGCGCTCCCTCCGCGGGCGCGGCAGAGGGCCTCGAGGAGCCGGCGGCGGTAGGCTCGCTCTCGAGCGCCGGTCCGCCACTTGTTCTCCGATGTCGAGCCTTCCGGGTTTCGCTTCGATATCAAGGCGGCGGCGGTGATCATTGTGCGACGGTGGGTGCGAGGAGAAATAGATAGAAATGGAGTTCGTTAAGGAAGAGATGAGGTTTGGGGATGGATTTATTTAAATAAAGCAGTATTTGCTTCTTTAATTAATTCAGTGAAGGTATTAATTTTATCATCTCTCGTGGGGTCCACTTTAGGTGACACGTCACCGGTAATTAGGCTTAACAGGTCATTGTCGAAACATATTCTTAATTGATGGCGATGTGATTCGGGTTTCTGTGGTTCTAAGAACGAGCGGCGTGTCCTCCTTCAATTTATTCTCTGTGCGAATGATTAGCCTTTTCAGGACGTCATCGTACGGACAGCCGCAACGTAACTCGATGTCAAGCCATCATCTGAATCGATCGATGCGCCCTACGAAACACTCAATATCGAGAACCCAAACCTTCCGCCTTTGTTTATGATTACCACACAAACAGGACGCAGATAGTGTGTTATCTTTGTACAAGGTAAAGAAAAATAAAAATATTATTTATCAAAAAATTGCATAAATCCATTTGATTAGTCGTAAATCATAAAGTAGGACTGCATGAATCCATTCTAGACAGCAGAATCAACCCTCATTTGTCTTCCTTCATAGGATATGGACATTTCGGTGGCTACGCACTATTACACGATCGATAAATAATTTGATCTAATCATTTATATAGAAGAAAATTAAAAGGATTACTGTCCCTGTTGCTTGTTGATGGTGTCAGTGTCTTTGATGAGGAAACGTAGAGGAGGAATGGAATGTCTGCAGCTGATGATGATGAAGATGATTGGTGAATTGGGATTTCATTCTTATTCTTTCAATTAAGAAATGCTCAATGTAAACTTTGCTGTTTTATCTTCCATTGCAACAGTGACACACTCCATCCATTTTATGTTTGCATCTGCCCCCAATCTTCAACTGAGATAATGACACCAATTACTTTTGTTGTCTCATACAGAAATTCTGCATATGAAAAAAGAGAAGAGAGTACTTTTTTTTTTTTTAATATTTGATGATTGAATCTGCTTGACTCATATTGAGACCAAATATCTTAGTTGTCATCATTCGTCGTCGACTTACTTTAATAATTTTATTTTTTTCTATGAGACCCAAATAACCTTTCCTACGAAATAGCATTTATAATTCAAAGAAACTATTATTAGGTAATTTCAATAATATTAGAATAAATTTTCTAAATTTTAGAGAGTACTTCTCCAATAATGTAAACCTTATATCAATGTTAAAGGAGGATGAATCATAGCATAAAATTTTATTATTTTTATTCTAGAAAAAAAATATAAAATCAAAATGATTTCTTTATTTTTATTATAGAATAAAGAAGTAATTTACGATGAATTGTCACCCAATTTTAAATTATTTATCAAAATGAAAGCATCCCATTTTAATTTATTTATTTAAAATGTTCCTTTTCTAATTTACTTTTATTCTGAACCAAAGTCGAGGACAGAACGGTAAGTACGGTCGAAAGCGGCGACAGCACTCTCTCTACGAAGCGTAGCTGCACATCCCGTACCTGCAGAAGCTTCCCTTCGGGCACCGGCGCCGGCAGCCGCCGCAGTTCTTCGCGTCGTACATTATGTTCACGCATCTCCCTCGGCAGCACGCCCACCCGTAGCGGCACCGCCGGCTGCACCGCCCGCAGTTGAGGCTGTCCGTCCTCACGTCCACGCACCGCCTCCTGCAGCAGTCCGGCCCGGGGCTGCCCTTCGCGTGGCACATCCGAGGAAACTTGCTGCACGTCGCCGCAGCTCTCAGGCTGCGCTCGACGAGAAGATGACCTACTCCTGTTGCAGTAGTTGTTGGCGAGGCGAGGGAGACTGCCACTGCCATTGCCACAGCCAGAGCCACCAACACGACGAACATGCATCTCGTGATCGCCATGGCTCAGAGATCAGTGGAAGATGAAGAAGGCAGCTGGTATCGTAGCGATATATACATGCTTGACGGCGCGTACGATCACCACCTTCTTTTGTTTGAGAGCCTGGAAACAGGGTGAGGTGATGAACCATACAAGGGAGTGTTAGGTAAAATAGCATCATGACACCGGACACAGATGTTGACCTCAGTTTTGTTAGGAACTCAGTGTTTCAAAGGTTCGACAGGATGTTAGGAAGATGGAGCCTCAAAGTCAACCCAAGAAATCCAGTCTCAGAAAGCTGCTGCAAGGACTTTAGAGTGGCAATGGGTTTTAAATACTCGTTCGATGCAAAGATTAACAAACCTGTGGCATAATAAGATCTTGGAATCAAATCTCATCCCATACAAATTTCACAATATCAGCTTGATACAAAAAGTTAAATTTAAATATCGATCACTATCGTTTGTTTGAACGAATATCATATTTTACAAGAAAAAAAAAACCAAAATTTTTCTGAGCGAACGAGAAGATTAGCACGACGGTAAACCATGGCAGGAGAAGAGAGATGCTAAATAGAACATTTACTTGACTAAAAGTCGAGCTAGATTTGGGTTAAATTTTATAGATGGTTTTCTACATGGATATATTGTTTAACGACCAACCAACATATCCGATAACATCTTAAATGCTGCTGAATTTTCTGCATCTTTCACTCTTGATTTTGGATCCCCAAAGGTGATGAAGGTGCAGCCCTTGGTTTCAACTTGGACTGAGCATATGAATCTTTTACTGTGTGCAGGCCCTTGCTCTTTCTCAATCCTGCAAGTTCCATCGATGCAGTGATTAGGGAATATGCATCTTTGTTTTCTAGCAGTAAGAACAAGATTCAAGACTTTTTTATTGAGATGATTGAAGGATAAAAGATTGATGAAGCGATGATAACGAGCAGCATTCCAAGGATCACTGAACTGATTGATGAATGAGGAAAGAAAGAAAATAGAAGCGAATGAGAACCACATGAAAGATAAGATGAGCATGCACAGCTGTTACTGGTAATAAATACATTTTAAGGATCATTTTTTTCTCTTATATCGATGATTGCCCATACAGATCTTCACTCATCTTTCTTACTTGATGAAATATTATGCAGCAAGTGGGAAAACTAATTTTCTATTTGAGTGCATGACAGACATGTTAGGTGCATGCTGACAATTGGTTATATATGTTCTGATCTAATTATCGTCTCCAGTTAATGCCAGAGTTGTTCAACAAAAAACATTATCACCTCAATTACATGATCAAGAACTAATGTCCACACCTCCTGGCGGAATGGAGTTGCAACACTTGGTAATTTTTTCTTCTTTGACTTTAACTTAACCAAGGGAAATCCTGCAAGCTATTTCTGATGCCGGACGACTTGGAGGAATGCTATTCTCCAAACCAATGGACCTTTTAAAGGCCTCGATCAAAGGCCCAAAATAGATAGTGAACATGTTCCTGAGACTATTGGTGAGACGCTCGCTTTGGCCAGCTACTATTTGGAGACAAGGTAGAACCAGTGATGAACTGCTCAGTGTCACTTCAGAAAGATTAAGGGGTAAGAGCAGGACAGTAGTGGCTTACAGCGATCGGTGGTGAAGATGCAAAGAAAGGTGGTATAGGATAGGTTGCAGATTGATGACACCAGGGAGAGATAAAGAAAGGAAGACAGAAAAACAAAGGAAGAGAGAGAGCGTAAGAAGCATAGGAGAGAGAGAAGAAGAAGAAGAAGAATATCAACAAAATCATTTCTTTGTCTTCCCATCATATGCTCACAAATGACTGGATAATACACCATAAAAACCATAGCACCAGAACTTCCAAATCCAATAATATGAATAACCTAAGGCCACTTTCCATATGGTTACACGGTGTTCCCAGGTGATCAAAACATACAACAAGATGGTTCCACAGGTGATGAACAACTAAAACATGAATTAACAGATCAAACTAGAACCAAAGATTCTAAGTTATCAACACGTTCGAGTAAGTTTGGCTAGTATTTTAAGTGCAGTTTTGTAAATATACTCCCAATGCAGCTACACTGCAATTTATATACGTGCAGAAAATTAGAACTTGCGGCCACTCTAATTTTTTGCATCATACAGGACCATTAAATATTGTGTGATCATCATGATTTTAGTAGCATTGAGCTTCAACTTAAGCTGGTAGAATGCAGTTACCAACTTAATAAAGGTAGCATTGAGCTTCTCTTTCTCAAACATATATTGTTAAAATATGGTTTCAGATTCTTCCGCTATCCTCCGAGACCCCAGCAAAATATAATTGAGACAAGGAACATTTCTAATCTAATATAATTGAATATGAAATTTCTTGATGCGGCTCACACTCTGAGGAGAAATTGAGTTTTTGCCAAGTTAATCGAGTCCCATAAATGTGCCAATCTTTGATAAGTTTGAATTCAGTCCCACAAATGGAACTACCAATGCGACTCATTTTGCCAAATTAATCGACACCCATACAAGCGTAAATTATGATTCAAGTTCATTTTTACTTTGTTTTATGGGTCTAATAAGGTCAGCTTATGAGTTATGTCACGATTCAAACACCATCTCAATGCAAACTCAGAATGTTATTTATTAAAATGATCTACAACACTAGGATGTCGTAAACATGCATCGACTAGGTTACTTTATTTTCCAACTTCAGTATGCATCGGATTTTTATTTTAACATCGTCCAATAGTGTTTGTTAGATGCATGTTTAGGGACACAAAGTAAACAAGCCAATAGATAAAGAGAGAAGCATATAAGAATACTGAGTGTTTGCACCAACAAAGACAATATTTTGACTGATAGTATAAATTAAGATTTCATTGTTGTTGAAGTTTATAACAAGGAACTGCGAAAACAAGCTTAACCACAGAATTGTTTGAACACATTCAATCTAAATATAACAACATATCATGACAATGTTGTAGAAGTGAATTGGAAGGATCCAATTCACTCACTGGTTATTAACTACCACATTATTATGATGGAAGAAGAATTGTAAAGCATTTAAGAGAAAAACAACACAAAACATCTTGAAAAAAGCATGTCTGAGAACCCATAGTTGCCTCAAGAACAGAATCATAGATTCTCAGTAGACTATAACAATTAGGGCAGGAAAAGGAAGCTTAAAGAAGAACTTACTTGTATGTGGGCATTATCCAATGCTTCTTGCTGCAAAACTGGTTTAGTTTCTGCTTGGATCCATCTTTCTCCTCTGCAATTCCATTGCCTGCGGCCGAGCTCAACTCGACCTCCATGTCGGCTTCCTCTAAAGCAGACAGCTTTTGCAGCGCATCTCTCGCAGCGTTGAGCTTTGCGATTGTCTTCTGCTCCGAGCAACCGATGCCCATGAGATCTCCGTCAACAAAGACGTTGGTGATGTTCACAAAACCTCTCTTCCAATTCTTGATCTCGATGCTTCTGCCCTGCTTCTGACAGAGCTCGTAGAGGGTCGTCACCGGCTGCTCGTCCATGTTCTCCGACGTGATGATCGGCTCCAGAATCCCCCTGAATACCTACGCCCAACCCGCCATTAGACCCACGAAGCACCGAAAAGGAGAGGACGCGTCGAGCTCACCTTCCAGAGCAACTCAAGATCGAAATTGCAGTCGACGTAGACGGCGGCGGCGATGGACTCCACGATGTCGGCCAACACTTTGGGGGCTTTGACGGTGCTTCCGCCGTACGGAGCCCACCCAATTTCTTCCTCCCGCTCCATCATCACCAAGTTCGTGAAATCGAACACCTATTAGGGGAAAAAGCGAAGCGTGAGAGGCCTTGATCGCACCGAGTCGGAATCGTCGCAGGGGTGAGGCGGCGCGAGTACCATTTGATCGAGTGCATGTGAGTTGCGGCGGAGGAAACGGTAGAGGCGGTGGCGGACGGCGACGCGGGCGAGCTTTTCGGTGGAGATGTTAGCGGCGCGTAGGGCGGAGAGGCGCCCGGGGCCGAGGTCCGGGTTGGTGAGGTAGAGGTGGTTGGTGATGGCGAGGCTGAGGGCTGCATCGCCGACGAACTCGAGACGCTGGTATGACCGGTGATCGGGGTAGGAGGAGTGCGTAAGCGCCTCCGCCAGGAGGGACTGGTCCCGGAAAACGTAGCCCAGAAGACGCTCGATCTCCGTCACGGCCCGTCGCAGCCCGCCGTCCCTCTCCTCCGCCTCGGGGCAGGATCGCTTCATGGTGTGACCGAAGCGGTGGCGGTGGCGGTCCTCGTCGTCCTCCGTGTCCTTGGGCGTCGGAGCGGTGTGAGACGCTAGTAAACCCATTAGGGATTATCTCCAAATTGTGCGGATCCGACTCTTCCTGCAATTCCACCTCCAACTGATGACATCACAGCCATCCATTGGACCACGCGCCCTTCATCTGACACCATTTGATGACTGAGATGTGATGTCCGAGTCTTAGTAAGGGCGGAGATTAGGATTCAATTGATTGTATTCGTGTGATTGGATAAGATCTAGGACTTCTTTAGGAAAGGCGTACGGGATTCCGGGTGGAAGCAATACGTCTACCCGACCCTTTCGTTCATCAACGCGGAGCGAGTTAACTGGAGGAAAGAAGAGGGCCCACCGGGGGACCACCATAACCTGTCTAATAGGGAAAACGGTACGCCGTCGAAAGTGCCCTATCCGGTGAGGTGAAAACGCACCGAGATAAACGTCAGGCGGATCGCACGACGGATTCTGACCCTGTACGCTTCAACAGTCGCAAAGTTCAGATCCAGCGATTAAAGGAGGCCGTGCATGCGTGCATCGTTTCCGGAAGCCGTAATATAATTACTCCCGCAAGTTTTCTACCACGCCGCCTATTCGTCCTACAATTACGGAAGGGTCGTGTCAGTGGGACCACTGGAGGGCCCCACTTTTGCCTCAGAGAGGTGCGCCGTGGTAAAAACTGGGCCTAAGAGGAATCGTCTGCGACTGGCCGTCACATCACGGTCACTCAATCCATCTCGTCGATCAAATTGTGGGGAATTCGAAACCCGGAACGTAACAACTGAAGTTACGAAGAGATCGTGCGGCGCGTCGGCACCGATGGTATTGCATGTCTCCTGTTATGCAGCGGCACCGTAAGCCAAGTCGTGCCGCAAAGCGTGTCCGGCGTTACAAGCGGCACCGTAAGCCCAAATTGTACTTTTAATTTTTTTTTCACATGGTATCTCTACTTTAAAATTTTTTAAAGATTACTTTGCCTTTTTTTTTTCATTAGACCGGTACCGACCCTACCATCCTGTCGTCGCTCACAATCTCTTTTGTTATGTTGGGTCATCTTTGTTTGCATATAATCATTGTTTGAGGTTTGATCATCCTCCTCCGTTGCCCTCCACCTATAGTCCTCGCGCGAGAATTGGTCACCTCTCTCCACTATACTCAGAGCCACCTCTCTTCACCTGCAACTTCATGTGAGGATTGACCATCCTACTCCACCACACACAAGGTCAACCCTATTCACCCCTATGCTCTTCTATCATGCATTGAGTCACCTCCTTTATTATAGCCCTCGTATAAGGGTTGGTTGCCTTCCGCTATGACATATAAGATTGTCATCCACTGATTCCAAAGTGACCATCGCTTGTGGGGGGGAGGGTGTGATGGGAAAAATAGTCATTTTAAAATATATATTATTTTTATTATTTTTTAAATATGGGCTCTATACAAAATAAATTTAAAAAGTAAAATATTTTTTTCAAAAATTTGTTCATATGTATTAACTTTTAAATAAATATTTAAAAATTGATAAAATTATCATTAAAATATTTAATGAATTTTTAAATATAATTTGACTAAACAACACTTATGTCAATCCATATTTAAAATATAATTTTCATCTCTTATTACCTAAATACTTAAAGCATTCCATAACTATATATTCACTCAAAAAAAATTTCTCTAAATACATATTAAAAATATAAATATATTTTTAAACACAGCCCTAGCATGATCATCATAATAAAAGGTTCAAGGTAATGATCTACATAGGGTGAATATTAAAAAATAATCCTTTCTCGATAAGTGCTCCTTATTTTTAGAATTCTTAAATAACATTTTTTTTTGTTCTCCTGATACTTGAATTATCTTTTTCTCTTTATTTCAGATCAGTCCATAGAATGAGCTAGTTTAATTATATTTTTTTAGACTATCATGTAGCATAAAACACTATTACATAATATATATAGTATTTTTAGAAAAATTATATTTTTTACAAATTTTATAAATATATTGTGTTATAATATTTTTATATTACAATACTGTGAAAATATATTGTTTTATTTTTAATAATACTAAAAAATATTATAATACAAAATAAATTTTTAGTATTATTCAGAACATTGTAAAACAGTGTAAAAATATTATGGCTGGACCCTTTCATCCTATAGATGGAGCAATATGAAAAAAAAAGAGAAATGAAGGAAAAAAAGATAAGTGGATGGGGTTATTTAAAGTATTAGATTAAAAAAAAATACTATTTAAAGTCCATTCTTATTATTCAGAACTCTTTACCATTCTCTTAAAAAATAAATAAAATAATATTTTTTTTATTATTTATAACTATTTTAATTTCGCTTTTATAAACATTGTTGACTTTTCTTATCCTCATGTACTCTACTAGATAATTTGTGAAAATCCAAATATGACATCTTCTAGGTTAATACAACTAACCTAGAAGATGATATCTTTTAAACTGTTGCATAATGTATATAATCATAATAAACTTAAATTATTATAATAAATATAAAAAAATATTTTTTATCTCTTCAAGCTACAGTTTATCTCATCTCATCATATATAAAGACTTTGTCGATGCAAAGATTGACAAATCTTTGGCATAATAAGATCTTTGAAATCAATTCTCATTCAAAACTAATTTCACAATATCAGATCGATATAAAAAGTATAATGGATAAATTTAAATATCCATCACTATCGTTTGTACGAATGGATATCATATTTTACAAGATTTTTTTTTTTTTTTGAGCAATCGAGAAGATTAGCACGACCACAAATAATGGCAGGAGAAAAGAGGCAATACAAGAGAGAACATTTACATGACTAAAAGTCGAGCTAGATTTGGGTTAAATTATAGCTGGATTTCTACATGGTTATATTGTTTAACGACCAACCAAAATATCGGCTAACATCTTAGATGCTGCTGAATTTTCTGCATCTTTCACCCTTGATTTTTGATCCCCAAAGGTGATGAAGGTGCAGCCCTCGGTTTCAACTTGGACTGAGCATATGAATCTTTTACAGTGTGCAGGCCCTTCCTCTTTCTCAATCCTGCAAGTTCCATCAGTGCAGTGATTAGGGAATATATATCTTTGTTTTCTAGCAGTAAGAACAAGATTCAAGACTTTTTTATTGAGATGATTGAAGGATAAAAGATCGATGAAGCAATTCTGAATGGATGCACCGACAAAGACAATATTTTGACTGATAGTATAAATTAAGATTTCATTGTTGTTGAAGTTTATAACAAGGAACTGCGAAAACAAGCTTAACCACAGAATTGTTTGAACACATTCAATCTAAATATAACAACATATCATGACAATGTTGTAGAAGTGAATTGGAAGGATCCAATTCACTCACTGGTTATTAACTACCACATTATTATGATGGAAGAAGAATTGTAAAGCATTTAAGAGAAAAACAACACAAAACATCTTGAAGAAAGCATGTCTGAGAACCCATAGTTGCCTCAAGAACAGAATCATAGATTCTCAGTAGACTATAACAATTAGGGCAGGAAAATGAAGCTTAAAGAAGAACTCACTTGTATATGGGCATTATCCAATGTTTCTTGCTGCAAAACTGGTTTAGTTTCTGCTTGGATCCATCTTTCTCCTCTGCAATTCCATTGCCTGCGGCCGAGCTCAACTCGACCTCCATGTCGGCTTCCTCTAAAGCAGACAGCTTTTGCAGCGCATCTCTCGCAGCGTTGAGCTTTGCGATCGACCTCTGCTCCGAGCAACCGATGCCCATGAGGTCTCCGTCAATAAAGACGCTGATGTGGTTCACAAAACCTCTCTTCCAGTTCTTGATCTCGATAATTCTGCCCTGCTTCTGACAGAGCTCGTTGAGGGTCGTCACCGGCTGCTCGTCCATATTCTCCGACGTGATGATCGGCTCCAAAATCCCCCCGAATACCTACGCACGACCCGCAATTATAATAGACCCACGAAGCAGCGAAAAGGAGAGGACGCATCAAGCTCACCTTCCAGAGCAACTCAAGATCGAAATTGCAGTCGACGTAGACGGCGGCGGCGATGGACTCCACGATGTCGGCCAACACTTTGGGGGCTTTGACGGTGCTTCCGCCGTACGGAGCCCGCCCAATTTCTTCCTCCCGCTCCATCATCACCAAGTTCGTGAAATCGAACACCTATTAGGGTAAAAAGCGAAGCGTGAGAGTCCTCGATCGCAACGAGTCGGAATCGTCGAGGGGTGAGGCGGCGCGAGTACCATTTGATCGAGTGCATGTGAGTTGCGGCGGAGGAAACGGTACAGGCGGTGGCGGACGGCGACGCGGGCGAGCTTTTCGGTGGAGATGTTAGCGGCACGTAGGGCGGAGAGGCGTCCGGGGCCGAGGTCCGGGTTGGTGAGGTAGAGGTGCTTGGTGATGGCGAGGCTGAGGGCTGCATCGCCGACGAACTCGAGACGGTGGTATGAACGGTGGTCGGGGTAGGACGAGTGCGTAAGCGCCTCCGCCAGGAGGGACTGGGACCTGAAAGCGTAGCCCAGAAGACGCTCGATCTCCTCCGTCACGGCCCTCGTCATACGCTGAGCGAGCATCACTATCACAGGCTGCTGGGTTTCGACCAGAGCGACGACGGAGGCAATGGCCGACGGGCGGGGTTTGGCGGAGGCAGGACAGAGGGGGTTGAATGATCATTTAGTAAAAGGGTGCGTTGTTTTGAAAATTTTCGAATGGGGTGTTGTAAGAGAAATTATAAAAAAATTAAGATTTTTTTTTTAAGAATTCGCCAAAATATACTTTTGAATAAATATTAAAATTATATATTTATCATAAATTATTTTAAAAATTTTCTAAGTATAATTTTACCATATAACTCTTATATTTAAAATATTATTTTTATCTATTATTTACCAAACATTCAAGATATTCTATTACTATATATTTATCTAAATACATATTAAATATATAAATATATTTTTAAATGTAAACCTATAGCATGATCATCCTAATAAAAAGTTTGAGGTAATGACATAAATAAAAATCTTTTTTATTTTCTGAATAAGTGCACCTTAATTTTAGAATTCTTAAATAAAACTTTTTTTTATTCTCTTGATACTTTAAATAACTTTTTCTCTTTATTTTCTTATACATTTGTCTATAGGATGAACCAATTCAATTATCATTTTTTTTCTATTACTGTTGAAAATACTATACTGTGGTATAAAACACTGTTACATAGTATTTTAGAACATTTATATTTTTTACAAATTTTATAAATATACTGTGTTATAACATTTTTATATTACATTACTGTAAAATGTTTTTTAATAAAACTAAAAATATATAAATACTATACTTTTTAGTATTGTTCAGAACATTGTAGCGCAGTGTAAAAACATTATGGCCGAACCCATTACTCGTATAGATCGATCAATTTAAAAAAAAATGAATAAATGAAGAAAAAAGCTTATTATTGAAAGCTCCTCATTATTATTCACAACCCTTTACCATTTACAATCTCTTAAAAAATAAATAAAATAATATTTTATTATTTATAATCCTTCTAATTTCATTTTTATCTTCCTTGTTGACTTTTTTTTTTCATCAGGCATATATTCTACTAGACAATTTATAAAGGTATGAAACATGACATCTTATAGGATAATATAATTAATCTAGAAGATAATATCTTTTAAACTATTACATAATTTACATAATCAATATAATATTAAATTATTATAATAAAAATATTAAAAAAATATTTTTTATCTCTTCGAGTTTCGAATTATCTCATCTCATCATTTACCTTTTTTCATCATAAGAGAAGAATGAAAAATAAGAAAATGGATGATAGGTAAGAAGTGAAATGATTTTATTAAAATTAAATTTAAAATTTAAAATATATCTATTTACAAAAGATAACTTAGAAATATTTAAAAATGTTAAAATATGTTGTAAATAACAGAAAAAGTTACAAATAGTAATTAAAAAAGCTGTTAGAAATTTTTGAAAATAAGAGAATTCCGAAAAAAAATTGATATAATATATATGTTATATATATATATATATATATATATATATATATATATATATATATATATATATGTCGATGGACCTACGTATCAATCACAGTCACGCGGGACAGCACACCGGATCGGACAACAAAATAAGAAGGGATGCGTTGTCCTCGTATCGACTCCGTTTTACCCTTTCCTCGCCTGACGCCAGGGAGCGGAAGGTCGCACGGATTGATCGTTGTCGCCGACTGCTCGGTCTCTGAATCCAGTGATCGAAGATGGTACGAAGTAGCAAATCTTCCTAGGGTTTTCCTATCTATCCTTTGAATTGTATCGAATCGATTTCTCTGAACGATTTGAGACTTGACGCGTTTCCACTCTGATTTGCCCGTCAAAATCACCTCGGCTTAGGGTTTCTTTAGTTCGATCTTTGAGATGATTGCCTTGTCTCTTGGATTTGGATTTGTTCTATTGGTTTTCTGTGATGCAGTTCACCCCTAATTCTCCTTTCAATATCGTCTAGCCTTTAGGGATTATCTTCTCCGGTAAGTTTGTTCTTCTTTATTTGTTTCTTGCCGTATTTGTTTGTTTAGATTTTGATTCATCCTATTAGTTGTTTTTGTGATTGGTCGTGTTTGGCATCATTGAATCCACTGGATCGATTTCTCTGAACAATTTAGACTCAACGCGTTCCAACCCTGATTTTTTCTTTACTATCACCTTTGCCCAGGTTTCTGTGATCGAGATTCTTGTTTTTCCTTGTAGATTTCTATCCATGCACTTTGATGTTGATTTGTCCTATTATTTGGCTGTAATTGTTGCTTTGATGTGTGTTAGCGTTAAATCTTGAAGTCTTTATGCTATTATCCTCAGAGCCCTTCTCTGGCAATAGCTGTAATTTTACTTTATCTTCCACTAATTTTATGCTTCTCCTTTGTTCTTCAGTCATCTCTTGCAGCTGCTAGAGCAGATAATTTTTACTACCCACCAGAATGGGACCCAAAAAAGGTACTTGTCATTGTACTTGGTAATTGGTATTATTCTGATTGCATTGTAGTTTGCTAAGGCTTGTCCCTGTCCTGTGCTGATTGATTTAATTTATGTGCTCTCCAGGGTTCCTTGAACAAGTTTCAGGGACAACATCCTTTGAGGGAAAGAGCCAGAAAGTTAGACCAAGGCATACTAATTATAAGGTACATGATGGGTGAACCGATAAATATTATTTACAAAGCATGTTGCTTACTAATTATTTTTTGTCTTTCTGAAAAAGCGTCGATCCATTGAGTTATCTATTTGGATGCACTTACCCTGATTTTTTTCCCGATAAGAAGGCATAATGATAAACTATGCATTTAGATAGGTCAAGCCATATTCCTCAGCTTAATATGACAACTAAGATGATTAGTGTTTCCTTGTTGCTGTTTATCTAGAGCAACTTAATATGATATTGGTGTGTTTGGTAACACATTTGTATTTTTAATGTGCATTTGGAGAAGAAGGTTTGAGTGAATGTACAGTTGTGGAATGCTTTGGATGTTTGGTAAATAATAAATTAAAACTACATTTTAAATGTGTATTGACATAAGTATTGTTTGATAAGATTATATTTCAAAAATCCATCGAATATTATATGATAAATTTATATTTTAACATTTTTAATATTTATTCAAAAGTGAATACATATTTTTTATTTAAATTAATAGGTAAATAATATATGTGTGTGTGTAATCTTATAAAAATTTCGCATGACCCAGGTTTATATACAACAACAACAACAACAACAACAAAGTTGAAAGTCTCAACTATTTGTGAGATTTGCATGACCTAGATATATAATAAATAAATAAAATATAATCATATAAATAAATATAAAATAACCTTTGAAATTAAATAAATAAAAATTTATCTTATAGAAAACATAAATCATATTGGTTTCTCACTAAATTTGAAATTTTTAGTTAGGGTTTTTTATTAGATAATGACAATCTTATGATTCTATAGAATATCACAGGTTATTTTGAGAACTTTGAAAAAAAAATTCATTAACATTCCGCAAATGCAAAAATGTTGATGCTAGTATGCTACCCTAAGGTAGCGTCAACAGTTGAGCATTTGCAATGCAACATCCATGCCAAATATGATTTAAAAGAAAATTTACAAAAAAAAATAAAATTGTAATTGAAATGTGCATTGGGCCATCAATGCACATTTTAGATGCATTCCTAAATGCACCCTATAACCTTTACTAGCCTATCATATTCAGTTAAGAAGATGTAGCACATTTCAGATGTTTCTCGTGTGGGTTTTGGTATTCAATATAACTTTCAATGTTGATTTGGGTGGCGTGATCTATTTCTGAGATTGTGATCTTTAGAATCCATTTGGAGAAAGGAAATTTATTGGGTACACTTTCCTTGCACAGCTTATTGTTTGCTGCCTACCACACCATTTTGATTTGTTTAACTTGCCTTTTCCCAGCATTAAGTACTCCTTTGTCATGTTTTCCTTTTTTCCACTTAACACCCATTATCCATTACATTTTGGTTTTGTGTGAGGCCTTGTCTGACATTAAACTATACAAGGAAGTTAGATTTTTTTAACCATTAGTGTGGTCTAGTATATGCTAATATAAAGTACATGTTATTAAGGTACTTTTGCTATTAAAAAAATTATATCAAATGTACGAGGCTTTCGTCAATGTAAGCTTTGGGGAGGGACAATGCAGATAGCCTTGCCTCTAGATATAGGTTGTTCTCGTGAGTCAAACCTTGATAATTAATGATCACCCTGGTTGCTAACATTGTCCATCATGTATTCTTTTACTGAAGGCAAAAATGCCACCTTCTACTTTAAGATAATGGTGTTTGAAGAGTCACTGAGAGATGTCAGATTGAATTACATTAGATTGAATTTCTTACAAGTATTGCCTTATGCCTAACAAACAGATTAATTAGCATAGATCATTGCCACATATATGAGGATGACTTGACTGTCATGTTTAATGTGGTGGGTGGAAAACAGAGACATTCCAATCCTTTGATGTGCATCATGTCTACTGCTTGGTGAGTTATTTGATATGAACAGGAGGATGTCCATCTGCAAATAAGTTTCTGTATGCTCTGAACTTGGCAAGTGTAAATCTAGATGTTGAGAGACACCATAGGGGATCTTTGCCACATACATATATGTTGCCTTGTAGAATGTAGGTACAATGTTGCATGTACCTGATGTATGTGTGAACTTTGATAGTAAAATTAAGGGGGTTTTTATCAGGAAGACATAATTGTAGATAAGAGAGGATGACATGCAAAAATTTGTGGCTAGGATGTCTTTTGTTTTCTGAAAGTTTGAATAGGCAACTGGAAACTTGTAAAAAGCTGTTTGATCGAAGGTTAGGATAGCTTATTTGGTTTCATTTTGTAGGCTTAAAGCAGGTTTTAAAATATAGCTTTATAAATGATCAGGATGCAATTTATATTCTAGGAAAAGTCACAACTGCTATTTTAGACATTGTATTGATCCTTGAGAAGGACAAGATTTGTTGCCAAATTTTCTAAGGACGATGTGGAACTTTATCAATTCTTTCGCTTGATTTAGGTAGGAACAATATTTGCAGATATCTTCTTTGAGAAAGAAAAACTTTTTAACTGAGAATTTCTTTTTCAAGTCTTGATCTTCTTCTGACTTTCCTGAGCACACTTCCATGAACGTAACTTTGATCTTTTTGTGCAGGTTCGAGATGCCCTTCAATATCTGGTGTGGTGGATGCAATTCGATGATTGCCAAAGGTGTAAGGTTTAATGCAGAGAAAAAGCAAGTGGGAAACTATTATTCGACGAAGGTATTCGAAGAGTGCTTTTTTTGTATGTTTTCAAGTAACATAAGAAATTAAATTGGAAATGCAAAGAGAAAGAATCACTTCCCCGCTTTTCTAACTGCACTTTGATCATCTAAAGTTTAAGAAAATGGAATTCTAGGGAGCACTTCATATACAGATGAAGAATGGGATGTTAGATTTAAGACTGTTGTAGATTGGAAAATTACATGTTTTGAAAAAAGAAATATGCATATGTATGTATCATTAATTGAAAAAACGCATGTTGGATCTGGACGTTGATGAATGATTAAGCTACTGATTCATTCGTCAACTATTTTTATGCGATAAGGAGAATACAATAAATGTGAAAAAGGAAAGAAGGGCGACTTAAAGCTGAGTATTCAAGTAACGTTTTTCCTTGTATTGATATTGGGAAACTCTGTAACATATTGAGCCATTGAGATTTCTGGATGAGGATAGAATCAATTCTTATAAGTAGCTGCATTAGAAAGAAATAGAATGACAAAACTTGATCAAGGGTGCAGATGTACGGTAGATACACGTTTATATAAACCATAATGAAACCTCAGTTGGATATGAAAATGGGTTCGGATGGTTATTATGCAACTCCCCATCATATGTACCTAAGTTACATCTGTTAAAATTCTTCTTTCTTTAACTGGGAAATAATTTTGTTAACACCAGCTTTATTTGTCTTGGTATAGTTTCTCCTGTTGTAACCTTCCACGATCAATATCTATTTCTAGATGCCTAATCGGTAACTTGTGTGCTAGATATGGAGCTTTACCATGAAGTCAGCTTGTTGCAAGCATGAAATAGTGATACAGACGGACCCAAAGAACTGTGAATATGTCATAATCAGTGGGGCTCAACGCAAGACGGAGGATTATGATATAGAGGATGCAGAGACATTTGCCCTTCCAGCCGATGAAGTTATGTGCTTCTTTTTTTTTTTCTTCATTCTACCTGGCTAGTACAACAGTGTCGGTCAGTAGGTTTCGTCTCTAATCTTTTTCCATTACAGAGTTTTTGTATCTCATTGAATGGCCTTGTTGCAGAAAGAGGCAAGCTGGCTGATCCCTTTTACCGTCTCGAACATCAAGAAGAAGATATGAGAAAGAAGAAGGAAGTCGAGCCATTGCTGGTTCGTCTTCAGAGAGTCTCGGACAGTCGGCATGCTGACGATTATAGCCTAAACAGATCCCTTCGAGCTCGTCTTAGAGTGGGTTATCTTCGAATCCATTGGTTTTTCTTCTTTTTTTTTCTTTTGCCTTCTGGACATCATCAAGAGTTGCCACTGGTAGTTATGCTGTACCGTGTCTTGATCTCAGAACCAAAAGAGAAGGGTCGAGGAAGAAGAGGGGGTATCGAGGAGGATGGGCCTTGGCATCCGGCTTCTCCCCCCCTCGGAAGAAGATGCAGCAGTAACGGCTGCGGTTAGATTTGCCCCGAAATTTGATAGGAACAGAAAGAACAAGCGGGCAGCAATCATGGCTTCCTCCATCTTTCCAGACTCATCGGCGTCTGCGTCAGGAAGTAAAAGATCGGAGCTGGAATCGAAGAGAAGAAAAATAAAAGCGACCGCTGCATCTGCATCATTGGCCGGAAGAGTCAAGCCTTTGTCATGGCAACACAGTGCGGGGTTCATAAAGGGCTAACACACGGAAAGGATGCCAATGGTTTAGTAGAAGATTGCACTTACTCATATACATAAAGCATTTTGTCATCACCATTTATGCGTTTTGGCCATTTGTGCTTGGCAGTGGTATGCTATAGAACACACGGAATGCATGCTTTGTTTTCTCAACCTCCATCTGCCTGTCGTAATGACCTGCAAACACCAAGGAGGTATCTTTTTTGAGTTGTACAAACAGATTGATCTTATTTTGTTTTTGGGTCATATTGAACAAGGTTTGGGCTTCAACAATGAGAATAACTGTTTCACATGCCACATCACTCAGCAATGCAAAACTTTCCTATCCAATAGTTTAAACACAAAATGATTCAGCAGATCATTTTGGAAACAAACTTTGAACGTTCATTTCGTGCCATATTAAAAACAAATAATATAATGAGCTGGAAAAATGAAAAAGAAAAACACCTGCACATCTACGGCAAATTAAACGAATGAATGAAATGAATACGAGAAAATATTGCGAGGACGACCCCTTAAGGTGCACACTTTATAGTTAGAGGGGCAGCAGTCCATCCTGAATGGATTGCCTTGAGAAGAGCGACGAATTGCAATAGAGTATCTCGAGAGTACCACTTCAGTTTCCATTTACGAGGCTTTGAGGTATCAGACATGACATCGACAATTGTCACCGTCAAGCTTCCATTCCCACCAAACTCGATGACCTGAGAGAGGCAGGCATCAACATTTGTCATAAATGTACTGGAAAGACACTCCAGATTTCAGCCCCACCAAAGACATCGTCAACAATCTATAAACTAGTATCATCCTGAGAAAACATGGTGTTTTACATAATTCGAATTTAGTTACAGCATATGATAATTTGCTGATAGTTGCATGAATGCTTCTGTCACTAGAATCTTCAATCAGATGTCCATGTGGTTTACTTGTATGCGTACACAAATAATTCTAAATATAGTGAGAAGACATATAAAAACACATAATCAAATTATCTAAAATGGACTTCTTTGGTCATCAAGCTCTTGAGAAAAAAGAAAAAAATACTAGTTCAGCAAAGAGCAACAAAAGCTCTATTACAGTACCACAACATCTAATAATGTTCTCTAATATCTACCTCAATTCACCATAAAAAAAAATCTATATTGTTTTGCTACAACTTGCTACAGTTAACTGTCTATATTGTTGTCAACGAAAATGCGATGGAGTTGACTTAAAAAAAAAAAATCTTCCTAAGTTCACATCCACTCATAATGAATTGACCTACCAGACCCATATAGTCAGTAACCTACCTCTTATGCGCCTCAACCATATTTCTAATAGTTCTTTACCAATATTTGGCATTCACAAACTCAATCAGACACAACAGTAACTTTTAAATCAGGACCAGTCAAGAGTCTGCCCTAGGTTGAATATACTCCCTGCAGTTTCTGGTTTGCTATTACTACAGTCAACAGATCATACAAACTAAGTGAAACAAATTCTCCATCTTATTAGCTTTAAGGAAATACAGGAGTACAATTAATAGGCCAAAGTGTAGAAATGATAACTTTCCAAAACCTATTTCACACCAAACGATAATTCCGGATCTGTACAAAATCACATTCAGTTTTTCAATGAATATGATGTGCATGGAAGAGCAAGAACTGTTGATATGTTTTAATTAATATAGAATATTGCCCAAATTTTAGGTTCTAGGATGGTGAGCTACCTAAGTAGATACTGTTCCAAATATCCCAAGTGGAGATTCATTCCCACTGTCTCTATAGGTGGATACTGATTGAGTGAACCCTTAATGAACATCGAGTTTTTAAGACACTGATCACCAAACAGAGATTGCATGTATTGAACGGTTCAAATATTTTACCAGAGGGCACATGATAATTTGCATGGGGATGGTAGACCGTTAAGCACAATGTTATCAATCAGACATTTAAACTCAAATTAAGCACCTTTATACACACACACAGATATATATATATATCAGAAGTCCATTTAATTATTCAATGTGTGATATTACTGCCACATCACAAGATATTTAAGTTGTTTAGCTCCACAATACTAACAAAAAAAACTACTACTTATTCGAAAAGGCAGTAAATATAAAAAATTATAAGAATCAATAAAAGAAAGATCACTTACCATTTCTAGTATATCTTGAATTGCACAGCAAGAATCCAGAGAGTAATATGGGCAAGTCGATCCACAATTATCCACCGAAGAACCAAACTGTATAAAATTCTCACTGCATACAAGCATATTTCCTTCGACAACAAAAATTGATCTTGTAAACCATGATTCCCCTGTGCAATAATGATATAGGAAACTTTAAGTCCTACAACAAGTGTGAAAGAACAATATTTGAAAAATCTTAATATGCATTAAAGATAAGCTCGATAATATTAATTCCAATGATGTCAAAAGTCAATCTAAAAATAAAATTCATTACAAATATGTCTTGACCCATTATACAACATCAAAGTTTCCAGTGCCAAGACACCGTAATGTACCAATTGTGTGCTAACCTGCAAAACCACGAGTTGGTACAGACTCTGTTCTAGTCAAAACTGGCTCCGCATTAAGCTAACACTATCTAGGCATGACATGGAATCCCATACCGATTCCACACCAGACAGACAAGTGATCTATGATACAAAATACAAATAACTATTTCAGTTTATTGACAAGCACATGACAGTAAAGACAACAGATTAAAGAATGCCCTCTCCACCACAGCCATTCTCAACCTTCATGTTATTTAAACAAGATAAAAAACACAGGAAAAACATCAACATACTCATCAAAAAGTTTGGACAACAACGATTAAAAGCTTACCTTCAGAATTTTCATGGCAAAACAGCAACATAGAGTAGAAGAATATGCCCATCTTCAGATATTCACGTACATATTTCTCAAGCATTTTCACTTGAACCTTCTCCCAACTGTCATTTAAATTTTAAAGTAACTAATCACAGAGAAAAGAAAAGAAACACTACGAATGGAATCATGTTAGTCATTTATGGATCCATAGCTAATTGTTCGATACATGTCAATATTGAACAGGAACGTAGAGAGATCACCTCTTTAGAGAGCATATATTATCTGATGCAGCAGAATCACAGAGTCTTAACAGGGAAAGTAAACTCTTTGATTTTTCGGAATTCCTTGTTAAGAACAGGTAAGTTATACTCCCCTCCAGGTATATCCTAAAGAACAATTATGTGAAAACCGAGAATGGTGTGCATTATGTAAGTCCCATAGGCAGAAATTGAAACATACCGCAAAGCTTGTAGGCCAAGTCCGACCACAACTTCTCTCATTTCTTCAAACCTGTGACATCCTAAAAGTTTGGAGATATCTGTGGAAGAATTGTCAATATTATTGTATGAAGCCACATGGGAATGATAAGCAATAGAACCCCATTCTTTTTTTGCAGCAAATATCCTTAAAAGAATCATCAAGTGAAGTACAATTAGCAAATAACTGACCTTGGCCATCAGGTGTTGCATCAATAAGTAGAATATACAATTTGTTTGTGCAGCTCCTTAGAATAGCTACTTCACTGCACAAAGTGGTAGAAAAAATTTGCAAAGCCATAATAGAAACAATCAGCATATAATTGTAATAAGAATACTACATCTCTAGCCCATTCCAGACAGCAGACACTGCAACTAATATAATGGGCATGTTATCAGTATAAAACCTCTTAAAGTTCTTGTCATTGCAGAGAACACAATGATTATCTCATTCAAGCATTGCACCAAATACACAATATGACAAACCACAGAAACTTATGAAATTTTGTTTGTTCAATTAACAGAGACAAAGTACAGTAGAAAAAGAAAATGATGCATGCACACCAAAGAAACAATACAGCAAACTACTGAAATTTATGCAAAATCTTTATTCAATTTGAAGAGTCAGTATGGTAGAAAAAGAAAAAAAAGGATATGTCATAGAACAGAGTTCCTGAGACATGAAATTAATCAATATTTTGGGAGAGGCAAAAATGATGTAAATAGAATAAGAGAATTCTCCATGAACATGCATAAAAATAGATTAACTATTGACCAGACATGTGGCTTCACCATTTTAAAATCTCTCTAATAAGCCCATATGGAAGAAAAATCAAAGCAACAACTGATTGCAAGTTGCAACTACCATTATGATTAAAATTATAATTTAAAATTCATCAATTCTCATGCACAATTAAATTGGTTATTTCTAAATCATCATGGTGGGCCCACAATTTTGTTCCTTTCAAAAAGCCAGCTGAAAATTGGATTATAGGATACACTCATCCATTTGACATTTATATCAGAACAACTTTCTCCAAATTCCTAAGCAGCTTTGCAATTGTCATGAATGTGTGAAACAAAAGGAGGCCACTCTCTCAGGAGTAGTCAATCCACATCATTGATAATGTCTATCATTACTTCGGAACAAGTTACCAGCATTTTGAACTCAGTTTTAACATTGCTACCGTGACGGGCAGTAGCAGGCATCATGAATCACGAGTATCATGCAAAACCTCAGCACCAGCATTTTGAAGATAATTTATAAACCGGACTGGATTGCCTTTAAAGAGGCAGTCCATGTTCTAGTTCACACCCAAAACAGTAAATACCAACCAGGAGGAACCAATCTACATGAAATTGCATTTCTGACTTAAATTAATATCCAAATAACTCATGTCGTACACAAGAATGTTATAAACGCATCAACTTCCTATAACCTGAGCAACTTCTAGACCTTCAACTAAGAATCACTAAGCAACCTCATTTCTTTCCATTTGCTCAGATATGATCTGCAAAATACATTTTCATGTCTCAGCGATGCTAGACTTGTGAGTAACTGGAACATTTTAACATTGCTTTGCACCAGAAGAATAACCGAAGCAGAAAAGAGTCTGCTCAACTTTGATTTGAACCAGAAACATGATTGGAACAGAAAAGTGTCTGCCATATCTTTAAGAATTTTAGAACTAAAATTGATAACAGGTAATGCGCAGCATGAGTCTGCAGTCTAATCTTTGCAAATGAGCAGCAGTCTAAGACTCTGTCTGACATTACTTATTATCTAAATGTAACAGTTATAAATTGTCAAATGAATGACAATAGACAGATTAGATGTCATGAACCTTACCGCTCTTGGAAGACAGTTCCAAGTCCAAATATGCACTCACAACGAACTACAGCCTCAAAGGTTTCATGAGCACTGAAGTTCACGACCTTCTGATGAAAAAAGTCCATTATGTGTTCATCTTGTGCAAGATCAAGAAAGCAAGCCCCTGCCAACGTACAAGAGTAATGACCAACAGCCATGGATGAATGATCGTCATGGTAACTCTGTCCTAAATTAGTAGCAGCTTCCCCACCTATAATTTTCCTTTGCCGATATGTATCCTTCAACTCAGTTTCAATAACTTCAATGCTACCATTGGGTTTGTCAAATACTGGTTCTGTATTAAGATCTTCTGAAAGTGAGATAAGCTCTCTCTTGAGCTTCCATTTACCCCTCCGTTTCTCAATTCCACCAACTTCCTGACTTGCAATGTGCCCAAGACCATAACCACCATCATTAGAAATATCACGTACAGAGGATGGTTTATCCTCATTGATTGATATGTTTTCACCTATATCTGACACATGTCCTATAGAATTGTCAGTATCACACCTTCTGTCAGCATGACCCATATTGAGTGACACCCATGAGTAGTCACTGAATCCTTGCTTTGTGCATGTTTGAATCAGTAGACTGTCAAGGTCCGAAGCAGAGGAACTTAACTCACATGAAGCATCACCATTGGAACTTGTATCACTATCTGATGACCCCATAGAAAGTGAATCAACTGATTGTTGCAAGAATTCTTCCTCTAAGTAAAGTCTATGATGGAGGATATCCTCTCTATAGTGAGGAGGTGAGCTAGGATACATGGGAGAGGGCTGTGATCCTGGTATCGCATCCATGGCAGTCAACGGTGTCAATCTTGCAATATCTTCTACCTTGTGGCCTCCAGTTGTTGAATAACTTGGACTAAGATGAAGTTTTACTTCTAAGGGAGAAACTCTCTGGGGTTCTATCAATATAAACTTCAACTTGTCTTGCTCATACTTTAATCCTGAATTTGTTTCAATCAATGAAACACTGCCACCATTAACCACTGAAGGTTTCATCCTTGTCATGTCATTACTGCAACTGTCACCAATATAGGCATCATCAGATGACTCTGATATGCCTGACCTAGTCCCACCTTCTGCAGTTTTTGCAGGGTTTGTAACATATTCTGAGCTACTTCCAGATGTTTTGTGACCTTTTCTTTGTCTTATATTTTGATGAGATAAACTGATCTCTGTTAAGTGGTTCTTAATCTCTACTTCCTCAGGAGTCTGATCAATATACTCCTTAAATTCTCTTAACCAAAAAACAGACTGATCGTTCTTCATGTATTTAGCTCTATTGACCAAACCAGCAATTCTTGATTCATTGTCAGAAATAAGTTCTTTTCTCAAACTGTCACCATCACAGGACACCGATTCTTGTTCAGAGCAGATAAATATTCTCTGCTCCTCATCCGCAATACGAGCTAGACGAGAATGTTTCTTCTACAATGGAAAACACAGATTTAAAGAGTATGTCATGGTCAAGGATTATGAATCCTATTTTTCTTGAACAAAATATATAACTTTGCCTTATTTCAAAGGACAAAAAAGGTGAAAAATTTTGCATGGAAAATATTACGTGTATCACTCTACAATGTACTAACCTTTTTCATAATTTTGGAACAGTCATCTTCAGCAGGAAAATAGAATCCATAACCAGCAGGCTTCTTTTGTCTGCATGCAAATATCACATGCCCTTCCCAATACTCTCTAGTGCTAATTCCTTTTTCATCTAACGTCAACTAAGGCAGATACACAGCAAAATCATAACCAACAATTTGTGCCAAGAAGACATGGAAACAAGAATACAAATATTTCAGGATCCCAAGTAAAGAACGAAAATGACGGAAAAGGAAGCCACAGCTTACTTTCTCTGGATTGGAGAAGAAACTGAAAACACGTGATCTGTACCGCTGAGAACAACAAATTGGATTCCCTTCGAGCCATAGATTATGAAGTGATGAAAGGCTTGCAAGGATCTCCACATCTGTAAAAGTGCATATGATATTGTAGGAAAGATCAAGCTCTTCAAGCGACTTCAAATTTTGAATTCCGTGCAATGAAGTCAGGGCATTATTCCTTAGAACAAGCTTCACTAACCGACAAGAAACCTGGATAACGGTAAGGAAACATGTAGAAATTTTTGTTTTTCTGGTAAGACCATTGTACATAAGGCCATGACTGCAGGAAGAGAACAAGATAATACAGATTCTGAAGTATGTCTAATAATGTATGTAATGATCATATTTTCTGGACCCATAAGGTTCCATGTCAAAGTATATGCATATATCACAATTGTAAAAAGGCTCATCAGTTCCATAAGACAGGTTATTAAAGAGTGATGTAATATTCAGCTGCAAGTAAGGTCCAAAGAAGTACCTGATCTTTTTAGAAGTTTAAGTGTCTCAAACCATATACCAAAACAGAGGTGGATGCTATTTTTCAAAGAACACCAACCTGTTGCCTCATTTCTCAAGCCCTCTCAAAAGCTCTTTCTCTTTGATCCTTAAGAGTCCCTTTCTCCTACAAAAGGCAGGAGAAAGTCTACACCTTGATCCAAAGAGGTACACCTTATTTACACCCCAACCCAAAAAAAATTTTAAAAAAAACACACCCCCATCACAGGTACTAAACATACAGGATTATGAAAATCCCAGGTGAGTTTCAATAATGTAAGAATTAAGACAAATAGACCTAAATCTTAAACAATCAAATCCCAAAACTATATATTTATTAAACAGACCATAATCATCATTTACTGCCTCAATCAGCTTCAATTTGATATATTATCCTCAAAATACTCCAACTAGACCCAAATTCAGGTGGCTGTGGTTGGACAATAAAGAAGCTGAAGCTTGATATGCTGAAAGGTAAGAATAAAACCAAATGAGGAAAGCCTATGTGAAACTGATAATACCAATGATATTTCTATTCTATAGGAAGCCGCTCTTTAATCCCTTTCTAGAGAGAGAAGCTCTGGTCTTTCCTGACTCCCTTCGTCAACAGACTGCTCTTTTCTCCAAAACAATTCTTATATGTAAGGCAAGAACATATAATTAATTAGCATTCCTTGCATGATTTTGTACAGTCATGAACAGATATGTCCTCTATTATAAGCTTGAATACCACCAACCTCTTTGCTAAAAGGTGATCAGTGTTGTTTCTTGACCGATTCATATAACCAAGTCACAAGGAATGCTGAACTGCAATCCTCAAATAAGCAGATCAAGACTTCTCTAGTATAAACTGTTAGGACCCTTTTATTTTCTAAGCTTTTAAATAATGTTTATTGAGTCTGTTTTGTTCGGTTAGAGTCGGGTAGAGGTTTATTTAATATTTATTTATTATTAAGAGTCCAAGCCCTGGTGGAACTCTATAAATAGTGATGTAATCGTTTCTTTTCGGCAGACAATGAAATATTATTCAGTCTTTTGACTAACCCCAGGAGGTCGATCCCTTCGAAGTGATCATCCCTTTTTCTCTCTTTCTTCTACGATAAAACCCTATGGTCTTATCATTTGGTATCGGAGCAGCGATCCTCGACATTCTCGCTGCAGTTATCATCGTCTAAAAAAAAAAGAAGGGAGAGAGAGAAAAGGCCGGCAGCCCGCACCGCTGCTTCCCTTCTCCACCACCGCCGCCGCCGCCGCTCCCCGGCCAGTAACCTCCCCCTCTCCATCACCACCGCTGCCTCTCGAACAGGGTGACTCACCCCTGCTTCAACCCGCACCCCTGCTTCCCTTCTCCACCACCATCGCTGCAAGGCAACTCATTTCTCCACCACCGCCGCTGCTCCCCGGCCAGCAACCAACACCCCCGCCGCAGCTGCCCTCCAGCAGCACACGCAGCAAATCCTTGCGCGGCCCTGCCTCAACCCCGGCAACGCACGCACCACCAACTCCTCTTCTCAACCTGGGCTGCTTCAACGCCGCCCTCCCCCCGTCGCTGCTCCCGGCCAACGACTAACCTCCCTCGTTCCGCCACAACCGCTCTCCAGCAGCGCACGTAGCAACCGCTTCAAGTTCTTGCACTGCCCTGCCTCAACCCCAACAGTGCACGCACCACCGATTCCTCTTCTCAACCCCGGCCGCTTCAACGTCGCCTCATCGCTTCTACCAAGGGCGACACTGCCCCACCCTTGCTTTGCATCCTCTGCCGCAACCACCGGTTGCCATCGCCGCAACCTCAACCCCGGCTGCTCGGTGATTGCTCCCTTAGGTCGCTCTCACCCCACGCAGCAACAGAAATAGGGCAGCAACTCTTCCTCCTCGCAGCAACCGCAGCACTGCCCTCGGCGTCCGCTTCCTCGGCAGCTTCACGTCGACCATGTTGATGCCCTTGACCAGACATCAGAAATAAGAACTGGGGATTACAGATTTGCAGTCTTATGCAATGGCTACCGATAACTCAGTGAAAGCACAAATGGAAACATTGGAAATCATAATTGAGAACCGACTACAAGAAACACTTAATGATTTCAAAAAGAGCCTACTGGAAACCCTCAGCAAATTTCAACAAGATGGGGGCTCAAGTTCTACATTGAACAGATCTAGAGATACAGGAAAATGGCCCCAAGATTGTGACACAAACTACCCATGCATTAAGGTAAAATTTTCAAGATGGGAAGATGAGGATCCAACCAGTTGGATCTCTAGGGCAGAAATTTTTTTTTCGCTTTCATAGGACTCCAAAAGAATCCAAGGTAGAAATAGTTTCAATCCAGCTAGACGGAGATGCAATCCAGTGGTATGATTGGTATGAAACTTGTCACGGAGTTCCTTCGTAGGAGTAGTTCAAGAGAGGGCTTCTTGTTCGCTTTGGCCCATCTGAATACGAGAATGTTGATGGACAGCTTGCCAAAATTCGTCAGACTTATACAGTGTTGGAATATCATAGCAAGTTTAAAAGATTATCAAATCAAGCTAGAGATTGGTCTGAACGACAACTCGTAGGTACATTTATCGAAGGACTTAATCCAGATATCCGGTGTGAAGTTAAAGCTCGTCAACCCCGCACTATGATTGCTGCGATATCATTTGCACGTTTACATGAGGAAAAAACCAGCAAGGAAAATTGTAGAAACAGAAGTGACAACAAACAGATGATCAGCAAGCCACCCGCCCCATCTATTCCCAACCGGAACCCTAACACTCGAAGACTAACCCGAGAAGAACTCAAGGAAAGATCAGCAAAGGGTTTGTGCTGGCACTGTGATGAAAAGTGGAGTAAGGAGCACCGATGTAAACAAGGGCAACTTCTTATGATTGAACCAATTGAGGCGGAATTGGAAGCTAACAATGTAGACTCCGATCATAAAGGTATGAATTCTGATGACGATGTTGAACCTATCATACATACAGTGCATGCATTAGCCGACTACTCTAACCTGCAAACTATAAAAGTTGGAGGAACTTTGGAACATCAACATGTTACAGTTTTTATTGATACTGGTAGCACTAACAATTTTATGGACAGTAAGGTTGCCGACTGATTAGTCTACCACATTGAAGACTGTAACAAATTCGAAGTAAAGGTCGTCGATGGATGGATTTTAACCTGTAATAGCAAGTGCTTAAAGATTAAACTGACATTGCAGGGCCAAGAGTTGCTTGTGGACTTCTTTTTTCTGCCCTTGGAAGACTTCGAAGTGGTGCTCGAAATTGAATGACTAACAACTTTGGGTGATGTTTCATGGAATTTTTCTAAACTAATCATGAAGTTTTTTATTAATGGAAAGCAGGTGATCCTAAATAGAAGACGTGAAAGTAAGGTCACAACTGCCACTGGCCATCGGATGGAGAGGGTTTTTCAGAAGACTGCAACACCAAAAGGCCAACCTATTGCTTACACTATCAAGAAGTGGAGACCATACTTACTTGATCAACGGGTTATGATGTGCCGCAGATACCCTATGACTGAAGTGCTGAAAGAGAAACTCCCCGAGTTTGATGCTGCTCAACCTTGAGGACAAGGCTGATTTGAAGAGGGAGGAATTGTTAGGACCCTTTTATTTTTTGAGATTTTGAATAATGTTTATTGAGTCTGTTTAGTTCAGTTAGAGTCGGGTAGAGGTTTATTTAATATTTATTTATTATTAAAAATCCAAGTCCTGGTGGACTCTAGGTGGAACTCTATAAATAGTGATGTAATCGTTTCTTTTCAGCAAACAATGAAATATTATTCAGTCTTTTGACTAACCCCAGGAGGCTGATCCCCTCGAAGTGATCAAGGAGGCCGATCCCCTCGAAGTGATCATCCCTTTTCCTCTCTTTCTTCTACGATAAAACCCTAGGGTCTTATCATAAACACAAGATATAAAACATATTTTACAATGTCTATCAAGATAAGAGGGGTGTTATGAAAATCTTGCATATACTCTGCATGGCAACATGCCTAAATCATATAGACTAGCAAAAATTGTAAGGAAGCAATGAAGTCATAGAAGCTTCTAAGAAGTAATATGTTTAATACTAAGCATACAGTGACCAATCTCACCTCACTCAATGACCCTATTGTTCGCAGATGATTAAAACCAAGATCCAGGTACCGCAGCTTTGTACACCTTTGAATGTAATCCACCTTTGCAATCCGGTTCCGACTCAGATCCAAAGTCTCAACAACAGGTAGTAATTGCAAGGACTCATCCATCAGAACCAAGCCATTGCAAGCACATGACAAATAACTCAACTTGTTCCAAAGTGGAGAGTCCTTTATGTCCACAATTCTACTGGCAAACACATGTCTGAGTGCATCCTGAGTTTTCGCAGCAAATAATAGAGAAAACAAGAATAATTAATACCCTTTTAGTATGACATAAGAAACAATCAGCAGACACGTGAAGCATTAGAATTGGAGTATCAATTTCAAATTTGTGCATGTTGTGCTTGAAATTCTATCATCAACCCTGCAAAATTAAGCAGAACATGCAATGGAAAATACTGCATATTGCTATAGAAGAAATTAAAAAAGAACAAATCATAATATAAAAGACGAAAAAAAACAAAGAAAATAAAGCCGCTGCCCTGAAAGCACCAAATACACACTCTAACTAGAGTACGATTAGCCAAACAATGTTGCACACAATTGGAATTCAGCAAGCAGAACTTCATTAATCAGGAACAAGTAATGGAAGAATAAAAAGAACAACCATCTTACAGTGGAATTATGACAAATGAGCTTCTCGAGCGTGCGGTGAAGTTCGAGCAGACCCTTGGCGGCCGAAGTGGATAGATCGCACCCCCGGAGCTCGAGGACCTTCAACCTGCCGAATGGGAGCAGCGATATGGGCATCGGATCCCTGCCCGGAGGCGGCAGCACGGAGACCACCTTGAGCGCGGTCAGCAGCCCCAGGATCCTGCGCAGCTGCTCGAGCGCCCGGTGGTCGCCGAGGTCGGAAACGTAGGCCCGGAGGTAGTCGATGGGAGCGCCGGAAAGGAGGCCCTCGAGCTCCTGCATCGCCTCCAACCGCGTGTGCACGTAGTGGAGCCCCACGGGGTTCAGCTTCAGGGTCACGGCGCCTTCGAGGAGCGACCCGGCGTTGCGCTCCACGAATCGTACCAGGAGATCGAGGTAGCGATCCCCCGTGACGATCGCCATTCCGCCACCGCGCCGAGAAAAGAATCCCGAGCGATTAGGGTTCTAAGAAAACCACCATTGATCAAAGATTGTTGTGAACAAGGAGGATTCCGAGTTCCAACCAAGGGAATTAGGGTTCATTCGGGCCAAAAAGAGGTTGGATTCGGTAAGAGGGACGGGGTAGTGGCAAAGGAACCGCCTCACCATCGAAGAAGAACACGAAGAGGAGATCAGAGTGAGGGAGAGACTTACCGGTCGCCCTCCCTGAATCGCGTGAAACGAAGAAGTCAGCAGGGAAACGCGTTCGAGCTTCCGTTGTCCGGACATGGCATTCGTGAAAATATCAAAAATAATTTTCACCCCTCATGCGTGTTACTCTTCAGTGTACCTTCCTTTTCATTGCACGGATCGATGCAATCGCAGGTAGGCTCCACACGAGTAAAGAGCCAGAGCGGGTACCAAATGCATAGGCCCGGCGATGCTCGCTTCGACAACGAAAACGAACCACATACTCACGACCATGCTCCACCTCCTTTCATTGGGAGCGACGTGGGCCCCGTGGACCCCATAAGTCGAATCCAATAGACGGACGGGTGGATTGGCGGAAGTCACGTCGCGGACTGCCGTCAGCAGGTGCATGTTCGAGTGTGGTGCCAAATAAGCCCAATTAATGCCTCTGATGAGTGCTGGGGTCCGCAACTCGTGACCAATAAGTCGGTGTTCCGGTCGTGGAAGCATGTGCCGTGTAACTGCGTGGGAATTGGTCGAATCTTGTAATTGCCGGCAGATCGAGGGATTAAGCACGTGAAATGTCCGTGATTGAACCCGTGTTTATTTCTTGCATGTTGTGATGTGATAATGTCGATGTTTTGATGGTAAATAAATATAATTTTACACCTATTAAGTCAACGGTTAAATGTGCATGTTGATTTGGATTGAATTGATGTGTGCCCACCTAAGATGAAATGGCATCATGTGAGATAAGTGTTCTGAGGTGAAATCCTGTAAGACTAGGTTGGGAGAATGTTAGATAAAACTTCTCCAATGCTAAATTACTTTCTTGTTTCAAAATTTTGATCAGGTGTCCAAAGTCTACATGATGGTCTTTTTAATTTGAAATCTCATAAGTAATCATTTCAATAAATATTTAATAAGTAATATAAATTGTAAATGTAAATTTTGAATAATTACACGACAAATGATCCAAAAAGTGACATATTACGATCAAAAGTCTACATAAGTGTTCACATAATATTGTTACGTAACAAAGCAATGAATCAAGCTTAACAACTTTTCTAAAAATTCATTCAATCATATGTCACTCGAGTATTTTTTAGGTGCTATGTTGGTGGACACGTTGTACTACTTTACGAAGATAGAAACTTTTAAAATGATTATTCAGATAGTTTGTTTCTATGTAATTTTATCTTTGCATAATAACTATATATAACATACAATTATAAGTCTAAAATAATCATAAAGTTAATCAAAATATGATTATGAAGCCTATTACAAATCATCTACATGTTGTGTAAAATATAAATAAAATCAAAAAATATAAACATACATAAACATTACTTCAAGCATTTTGTTTATAGTTTTACGATGGACGAAACACATGTTATATTAATATACTAAATACAATATAATAAAACAAAAAAGGGATAGAGTATTACTAATTCCAATCTACTAAATAAAATTCATGCTTATATTAATCTTAATCCAAGTGTTTTTTCTCCACTTATCTTGAAATTGATTAATGGATACATTAATTCAACTAAATATTTAAGTAAAGAAGCGCTCTTAAGCCCAGAAAAGAATGACTTATTTTTCTTTGCACGTTGGTTGTAAAACTCTTATCAAATTTTCACATAGGCAATTTAATTCCTGATATTTAGATCATAGTTCCTCAAATCCATTAAATTTCATAAAACATGTTTAAGTCTAACAAAATATATTAGGTGATTAATACTACCATGTCATTACATTTTTTAACCTTGAACAATGTTTTTGTGGTATTTGTCCATGTAAATTATACATGTCTATATTTAATGTCACTCCTCGATTTGATTTAGACCAAAACGTTAAAAAAAAATCCCTTATGCTAATTTAAAGAAAAAGGCATGATGAATGATCAACAAAACACTATTCTTATCAGCATCCAAGACATGAAATGGTATTATATAGATCAAAAGAAGCGCTCAATGCAACATTATGCACGTCAGGAGATCTGATCTCTACGTCGCAGTTTGGATGACACAGACATGGAGATGGTTAGTAGAGGGTTGAGATCAGTAAACACCCTACTATCTTCTCCAGCAACTCTGCAACTGTTCACGGCTGAGGCGATTGGCTACCGAGCCTTGTAGATCTTGAACTGAGGAAAAGCTACATTACCTATCCATGGAATCTTTGCATGCATTCACTGCTCGACAGTCGACGTCATGGGCACTCCAGTAAAGCTACCGTAGCATCCAAGCTTACTATATAATCCCTCAGCGTCTCCGCTGCGCCTCAATCAAAACATGCTTCCAAAGGCCGTCTTCTTCACGTGCTTCTTCTTCTTCCTCTTCCTCCTTTCCTTCGTCACATGCACGTGCGGGCCGATACCGGCCCCGGAGCCCGCAATTATCCTCGACGAGAGCGCCAGGGAGTTCATCCGCGCCCGGTGAAGCGCCACCCGCTACCCCGACCTATGGTTCACGTCGTTCTCCGGCTACGCCGCCGCCGTCCATCTCTCCCGTGTGGCCGCCGACATCACTCTCGCCCGCCTCCGCAGCCTCCATTCCCACGTCTCCATCCTCCGCGGAGCCACCGGGCTCGTAGCGGCGGCGCTGCTTGACTGCACGGAGTTGGTGGGCGACGCGGCGGAACAAGTGAGCCGGACCGTTGAGGAGCTGGGGCGGCTCGAGTCGTTGGAGGGGTCAGTGGCGGAGTGGCGGGTCGCCAACTCCCTGACGTGGATGAGCGTCGCAGTGACGGACGAGGAAACGTGCCCGACTACCTCCAGAACACAGCCGAGGCGGGCGGTCGCAGCGTCATAGCCGACGTAGATCTCCAGGTCGGGAGCGTGAATGAGTACACCGACAACGCCCTCGCTCTCGTCAACGGCCACGTCAACAGCCGATGATCTATTCTCGCCGTCAGTCTGCCAACTGTTCGATCATCAAACTAAACCCGTCTCATCTTTCTTATTGATGTTGTCCTCCCAAGAAAAAAAACATACACGTAAGGTGTTCGACGCAGTCTCATCTTCTCTGTGGTGTTCCCTGTTGTCAATTCTCTGCTTGAGCAGAAACTTAAAGAACTCCATTCAAATTGTTTGCACCACAATGGCGTCTTATATTGTGTAGTTAAGTCATACACTATATTGAAAGATTAGGCCGTTCCGGTCCGGTCCGGTCCGGTTCGGTTCGATCTAGCCACGGCTCCATGACTGTAGCCCGGTGGGAATGTATGCGTGCCTATATATACCCATCTTCTTACCCCCCAACCTCACTTCTTTCCCGGCCTTTGCTGACGCACTTAGTTGTCGTTCTCGAAACCCTTTGTCTTCTCGTAGAAGTGTCCCCTTCGTCTCCCAACCTCCGATACGCCTGCGGCTGGAATCGGACCTCCCCTCCCTCCATATTCGCTGCCGTCTGTCTGCTTCCCGTTAGAATCGCGGCCGTCAACTCAGATACGCCCTGATTAGGGCTAAGGCGGCAGATTAGTCCACGAGGCTCCGCCTCATTAGGAAGTCGAGGAGGTCAATAGTGCCCGCGCCCGAAGGTAACCAATTTTAATCTTCAAATACTCTTCTACCAAGAACAGTATTAGTGCCGTGATTTACTTTTATATGTATTGTTTGGGGAACCCTTGTTTTTTTGGATTCAACATGAATGCAAGAGTCGGTTTAATATTTAAGATCTCAATTGGGATTTAGTGGATATCCTATAATTAAGATAGGGAGAATATGTTTATGAGCATCTTAGCATGAATTTGGAAGCAGCGAGTACTGCATACTACATTTGCGTGCAACACATTTAGGATGGAAAACAATTGTACATGATCATTCTTGAATGTAGTCTGCATCAGTATCTTAAGATGACACCAATTGAAAACCTTACATTTTACGGATATCTACGGACACACACACGTATGACACACATGATCCTACCATCAGTTATCACCGACATATTGGGTAAATTTGGTAATAAAATGTGTATGAGATGAAGATTCTCTTGCATCTTGCATCTCCTGAGCTATGTTCAACAATGTCCTTAGTTAGGGTCGTAGCAGTACCGGTTGATCTCAAATTTGTGAGAAATGCTCGATGCATGAAGTAAATTGATAGAAAGGAATTTATGGTACTCTACACTTTATCTCACTTCTCCAATTAATCATGATATACACCAGGAAAAAGAATAAAACACAAGTCTTTCATTCATCTGGGTAGTGTTCAAGACTGTAATGAGACCCAAATGTCAATGTGCTGCTCCACTAAGTTTATAAATGTTTGTCAACTCCACAACTTTTATATGGTTTTTCTTTCTTTTAAACTGTCGAATATTACAAACTAGTTGATTTGGTTTCACTCAATTACATAAGCTGTTCAAGTTGATCGGTTCCCTATATACATACTGGTTATTGAGAATTCGGAAGTGTGTATTTAATTACTGAGGTGGCATTTGTTTGGCATTAGAATCACAATTCAAATCCGCTGGAATCTGAAATGTAATAGATAAATTGCCTAACATGTTTGATTCCACTATGGTAATTGATCTAATTCTTATTTTTGGTTACTTGTATTCAATATAGTTTTATTTTTATAGTCTTTTATTAATATTATACTATGTTTTGGATTAGTTCTTGTTTTATATTTGTTTGTGGGAGAAGTACATTCTGAGGTGGAGGTGTAGCTCATCGATGATTGAGTAGGGGAACTAACTTCTCACTGTGATGGCTTCTGACTAATACAGACGCACATGTTGTCAAGCTTAAGGAAACTTTAAAGAGGTGAAGTAATCGAGTTAGAAGCAAGATCCAGAAGCCAAATCAGCCAATATCGGGAGGTAGCATTGTAGATCTATTCCTTTTATGACTGGTGGTACGTCCCCTTCTACCGCAGTGTTGAATTAATTGTTCGACTTTAGATGAATCACTTGTCTCTTTAGACAAGTAAATCCTGTGAGATCTGGTATTGTATGTAGCAGAGGAACGATGAATAGGACCATGGTTTTGGAATCTCTGCTCTCTACAGTTCTGTGAAACAGTGAAAAGGCCAACTCTTCAGCTACTGTGCTGTAAGTAATCAAAACAATGGAGGTCACGAGAGTTCCTGCTATAGGGTTATGTTTAGATGGCATGCCTTCAATTGTCTCCTGGACCATGCTGAGGTTCTACTTGAGATGGCCTGCATTATCTAAAGCTTAGTCAAGCTACCAGCTTTTTACTTGCTGAGCTTCATTACTTATTCTTGTCATTACAAGCAGAGGCTTTTCTTGTCTGATCTTTTAAACCTTGTTTAATGCAGGAGTTGCTTACGATCATTTCTCTATCAGTAAGTAAATACGTTTGACCAATGCAGAATCGGAGGACAATGCACACCGTTCTACCCCTATAAATGGAGATACTATTTTCATGACTTCAATCTTGGTCGCTCAGGTTATAAGGTTTGTCTTTAAACTAAATTGTCTGGTAGTAAAAGTACACAATATTGCTTCCATGATTGATTGCATTGGATTTTAGATGCAGACTTACTCTCTCAGCGTTGCTAAGAACCTAGATGTTTGTGTTTGCCTCATCCAAGGTTGCTCACATTTTAATGGAGGAGACTGTTCTTAGTCTAAACTTCACAGCGACCTTTTGCATCTCTTCATCTAATAACCTTTACGTTTCTTCCATTAGTATTTTGCTAACTTCCCAAAAGTGAAGTTACATGATCATGACGAAATTATCATTAATGTGTCCTATCAGCAAAATGAAAGACATTCTAGGGATGATAGATTTGAGGGTTCTAATATTCTGCTACATATTTTGTTTGAGTTAATATATTGTTTTCTTTTATGACCTATGCTGTTGTCACATGTTTATCCTGTTTGATCTCTTTGGACGACTTATTTCTCGTGGTGCTGTTGCTTGATGTTACTTGACATGACGAAAGTAGTTCACCATGATTTATCGTCATGTGGATTGGGTCTACCTGTTGTCGCACGCTTATGCATGTGAACGTACGAAGTTGTCTGGCCTTTCATCCAGTTAGTCCCCATCTATGTCAATCATTATCCAAATAAACCTTTTTTTTTCCTTCTTTTTTAGGGTTTTTATGTTTTTGAGCTTGGAGTCGGTAGATTACCAAGTCAAAATTGCGTAAATTAAATGGATATATATATGGGCAACGCTTTTAAGATGATAATAATTTTAGCATCACAGATATGAAACAGCACACATGTATCTAATTCATATTTATATGGTTTCTTTATCCATGTGCAATTAATGACTTCATCAGTATCGTCTCTACCCTTTTAGAGTGACCATCGTGTCGCACAGCTACTCCTCTCATCATCAATTTATACACATTCTTTTAAGAAAACTTTCCTGGTAGCCTAAATTTTCACTTGTTGATTATGTAGCACATTAGTTAGGTTCGTATGTGTCAAAGCGAATATTGTAAACCTTTTGTATCTAAAATATGACTACATTGTATGATAGACATCAACGATTAAGAGATACAGATTACTTGCCACAATAAAATTGTGGCTTCTGTAGAATATAAAATAATATGAGTTTCGATGGCAATTGCAAAAAATCATTCGGACTACCAATTATGAGGAGGACATCAAAGATTAGATTCTTTACTTGGGTTGTCCTCTTCTTCGAAAAGGAAACCTGTGGGGTTGCCTGCTTTGATGGGATGATCGAGCAACAACATTGTATGTACATGTATATGGTCAGCATTATTATTTCTTATCAGAGAGAAGGAAAAGAAAAGAAAGTCGTTGACAGTGTGGTGCGAGCTGATGAATGCATGAGTTTTTCGTATATATATTATTATGTGGAGGATCCCTACCACATGCTTGGAAGAACGGTGCGCTGTGGAGGCCGAGAAACTATGAATGAGAGAGAAGAGGAGGGAGAAGGCAATTGGGGTTAGATTAAGTTCGATTAAATTAAAAGCGCAAGCCATCATGGCCGTCGGAGATTGATTCCGTTGACAGCTGTCCACATGGGACTGGTGGGGTCCGCTGCCATCAGAGTGAGGCGCCTCATGGTTGGTTGGCCGGTCGCGGCCAGTTGTTCCCACGTCCCAATAGCCCTCCTTCCCCATCCGACGGTCGCTGCTTCCTCCCTCGATCCGACGGACACTGTCAGTCGATGCGCGTCGGAGGGCGACGTCGTCTACACGTGTGGTGGCATGCGGGACCCAGCGGTCCGAATCCTGTGTCGGCCGCGTCACGGAACAGGGACTTGTCCTGTGCGAATCCCGTGTGCCGTGCCTCGACCCGGGCAGGCGATCCGACGGGTCCTCTCGTCGGGGTTAGTGAGCGGAGGTTAGGGGAGGGCCGCGGGGGGTTGGTGGGGGACCACCGTGAAGCCTACCGTTTCGCAGCCGTTAGCGTCAAGCAAAAGGGATGCCGGCGGCAGTGCCCCCTGCATCTCGTCAGCCAATGGATGTCTGCCGCGTCACCTCGACGGGCTGGAGGACAACAACAGCATCGTAAGAGTACGTCCCCCGTTAACGGCGAAGCTGACCTGGCCCCACCCCTTCTCCTTCCCGGTCCTCAATGCGAAGGGTGTGACGCTGACGTCCCGGTTCGTGATCCAGCGTGAGTGGGGCCCGCTCAAAGTATTGGAACTCAACCCGCGAGGTGGCGTTTCGAGTTTGGAGATCTAATCGTAGAAGCGGCAATTGCCACTTTCCTACCAACACCTGACTAAACTGAATCACACTATTTGGCAGACAGTATAGCGCTTCTCCACCTTCCGACGACCACATTATTATTTCACGAAAATCTGCAAAATTTGCCACTTGCTGCTTAATTTAAGGAGAAAGGAAGATTAAGACAACCTGTGATCGCTAAGCTCCCATGCTTTTTTTATTTTGTAGTGAGAGATGCGTTGGGTTACCGATCAAATTACCTTCCACTATAATCTCCTTGCTTTCGAAGCCGTATAATAATTTCCCTTTATGCATTGCTTTACACCCAAATAGGACTAATAATTATCGCTTAATGAAATCATTAAACTGGTACAGCTAGGGTTTTATACCCCCTGCTCCACTCTTCTGCTCCTCTGTGTTCCTTCTCAGTCTTCCCCTTTTTCCTGTTCTCTTTCTTTTCTAAAAGAAACAAAGGAGAGGGCGCAGAGCGCACGGAAATAGGCAGTGTGTGTCCGCGGGGTGCGCGCTTGATGGGTTTGCTTTAGTTCTTGGGCACTGTGACAGCGTGTGTCGTTGCGGTGAAGAGTACGGTCACCGGCTCCTCCCATGGCTTCGCCGCTATTGCTCCGCCTCGTCGCCGGAGCACTCTTGCTGCTGGCCTCCCTCCCCGGCGGGGCCCCAGATCTGGCGTCCGACGCCGCGGCCCTCCTCGCATTCCGCGCTGCCGTCGGCCGGTACGCGCTGACCACGTGGAACTCCTCCGCTCCCGGGGCGCCCTGCTCCTGGCTGGGGGTCTCGTGCGAGTCCGGCCGAGTCAACGTGCTCCGCCTCCCCGGGGCTGGCCTCATTGGACAGATCCCTGCCGCCGTCGGTAACCTCACCGCCTTACGGACACTCAGCCTCCGCTTCAACGTCCTCTCCGGTCCTCTCCCCTCGGAGCTCGCCGGCCTTGCCGAGCTCCGCAACCTCTACCTCCAGGGCAACCGCCTCTCCGGCGAGATCCCGGCCTTCCTCTCCTCCTTGAAGAACCTGGTCCGCCTAAATCTTGCCGGCAACCAGTTCACTGGCGGGATCCCTCTGGGGCTCAACAACCTCTCTCGGCTTGGTACGCTTTACCTCGAGAACAATCGGCTCACCGGCGAGATTCCGGCCCTCGACCTCGCCAACCTGGTCCAGTTCAACGTGTCCTACAACCAGCTCAACGGATCCATACCGGCCAAGCTCCGCTCGCAGCCGGCAACGGCGTTCCTGGCCACGGGTCTCTGCGGCGGCCCCCTCGGGCTGTGCCCCGGCGAGATCGCGCCGTCTCCATCGCCGGAGGGTTCCGGCTCCGTGAATCCCATTGGAGGGGATGAGAGCAACCACAAGAAGAAGAAACTCTCCGGCGGGGCGATCGCCGGGATCGCGATCGGCGCCGCAGCCTTCTTGCTGATCGCGCTCGTCGTGCTGATCCTTCTCTGCCGCGGGAGGAAGGCGCGGTCGTCGGCCGTGGGCGGGAAGCAGATGGAGATGGGGGCGGCAGCAGAGCAGAGGGACAACGGTCTAGGCGCAGGTGGAGCGAACGTGAACGGTGGGTCGGCGGCTCCAGCGGCGGCCGCGGGCAAGGCCGTGGCGACCGCCGCTGCCTCTGCGGGGGCCAAGAAGCTGGTGTTCTTCGGGGGAGGGCCGAGGGCGTTCGACCTGGAGGACCTGCTGCGGGCGTCGGCGGAGGTGCTGGGGAAGGGCACGTTCGGGACGGCGTACAAGGCGGTGCTCGAGACGGGGGTGACGGTGGCGGTGAAGCGGCTCAAGGACGTGAACTTGGAGGAGAGGGAGTTCAAGGAGAAGATCGAGACCATCGGCGCAATGGACCACCCCAACCTGGTGCCCCTCGTGGCCTACTACTTCAACAAGGATGAGAAGCTCCTGGTCTACGATTACATGCCAATGGGAAGCCTCTCCGCCCTCTTGCACGGTATGCCCATCCTTCCTGTGAATGCTTCACCTTCTTTTGCTGGAATCCAAGCGCGGGGACGATGAATTGCGTTTGCAACTCACATCCATATCAAATGCGCAGGTAACAGAGGATCCGGTCGAACACCTCTCAACTGGGAAACAAGAACGGGCATCGCGCTCGCAGCTGCGCAGGGTATCCAGTACATCCACTCCACGGGCCCTTCCGCCTCACACGGCAACATCAAGTCCTCCAACATCCTCCTCACCAAGTCGTACGACGCCCGTGTGTCCGACCACGGCCTTGCCCTTCTCGCGGGCGCAACGTCCGCCCCTACCCGCGTCGCAGGATACCGGGCTCCGGAGGTCACCGACGTCCGCAAGGTTTCCCAGAAGGCCGACGTGTACAGCTTCGGCGTCCTCCTCCTCGAGCTGCTCACGGGCAAAGCCCCTGCGCAGGCCCTTCTGAACGAGGAAGGCGTCGACCTCCCCCGATGGGTGCAGTCGGTCGTGAAGGAGGAATGGACCGCCGAGGTGTTCGACGTGGAGCTGCTGAGGTACCAGAACGTGGAGGAGGACATGGTGCAGCTCCTGCAGCTCGCCATCGACTGCGTGGCGCAGTATCCGGACAAGCGGCCCTCGATGCCCGAGGTGGTGGTCCGCATCGACGAGGTCTCGAGGTCAAGCCCAGCTTCCTCCTACCGGGACCAGCAGAGCACCCCGCGGAGCGTCGGTGACGACCAGTCCTCCAAGCAGAACGACTCGACGGCCGGATCGAATCCTCCCGGTGCCGATCTCTGAGTCACGCCGGGGAGCAACTACGTACTCGGAGGCCGCATTCGATCGATCCCAAGCATTATTTCCCGTTCGTTTCTTGTGATTAAGCAAATTATTACAACCTGTTTGTTCCATTTCCTTTTCCCCGATGTTGTTCCTCTTTCCAAGTTTTAGGAGGGTTGGATGATGTGTGTAGGATAGAAGACTGGTGTCAAGTCAAGTCCATTCATAGCGTTGCTTATCACATCTATTATTCTGTCCTCTTTTTCTCTCTTGTAGGATTTGCAATGGCTGCTGGTGGATTGCTGATGTGAGAGTCTTCTTCCTCTTGCCCGGAAGAGCTGGAGAAGAGATTACATTCGATGATGGAAGGGTGGTTCCATGCTGTTCCCATGAGCTCAATAATGTAGTTGTTGTTGTGGGGAATGAGCTGTGTGCCTGTCTTTATATAACATTAATTCTCTCTGCATCGCTGTGTTGGTATCCAACGACGTTTCGCATGCATGCAGCGTTGTGGATGATGAGCTGCGACGGTGGAGGCAAAAGCCGAGAACGAAGAAGCGTATGGCAGAAGATATGTTGATTTGATTGCATGATCCGCTGTCTTTGGGACAGACAGAGGGTATGATGCGGAGTCTCGTGCGGTGTACGCTTTCAATAATTGCAGTGGTGGTCGGCTGTGGAACGCCACGTTTTCTTGCCTACCTACCTCAGCTTTGTGAAGCACTGCAGGTTTACTTCTCTACTGGTTTTCTTGGCTTGGTTACCACGAGGAGGACACTGCAGCGGCGTACAACTTCTCTGCTGGTTTCCCAGTGGCTGTTATCCGCCGGGGAGAGACGTAAAGGACACGCACAAAAGGACGAACACAGGATCAGCTCTGGTTTGGATAGTCTGCCCAACTGTGTTGGCATATCAAATAACAATGCCAATTGGTAGGCGTCGTCACTAATAACAAATGCCGGGCGGACTAATTATATATTTTTTGTTATATAATTAATTATCTTTAGTATTTTAATTTTTTATATTTTTTAATTATATTAAAACTTTTATAATTATAAATATAAAATATTTAATTTCGAATCTTTTTATGACGTGATTTTGTTGATAAAAATATCATAAGGTTTGTCACTGATTTTATCTTACTTAGTGTTGGTGTCAACACCTTTCTGTCGTACGGGTCGAGGTTGGACGGCTGGGTTCGGGCCCGAATGTGTGGAGGTTGTTGGGAGTGTCCCTTGAGACCGATGAGGTAGTCGGCTTCGTTGGTCCGATCGCGGTGGGCTTACTGTTTTTTTCGGGAGGGGGCTCCTCGCTTGGGCGCTCGGCGGGAGGCGCTTCATCTTCGTACTTGCACACAGGCCGGGTCAGGAGAGCTCGGCCTGACCCCTCCGACGATCAAGTCAGAAGCGGGTTGGAGGTGGTGTTTTTTATTTTCGAGTGATTTTTTCCCCCTCCTTGCCGAACGCGAGGGTTTTTATAGAGAAGGTTATCGTTGCCTGATGTGCCCGCTTGCAGGGAGCATGGTCGTACTTCTGGTAATGTCTGACATCGGCGTTGGCGTTGCGTGAAGAACTTGGCTTCTGCAGGATAGCGGCGTGCCTCTGTTAGCGTCCTGGTCTGCCTTGGCCAAGCGTTGTCAGGTCAGACTGAGGTGGGCGACCCCACAGCTCCTCAGGATGTGCGACCCGGGAGACGTCACCCTGGAGCAGATATCGTCAGTTGGTGTCCCATCGTTATTATTACCCTCATCATTCTCCCCCCCCGAAGGAAGCCATGCATCGGTTGTCACTAGGGGGGTCCGAGGCGTGACTTCTGTTTTTAGTGGTTGTTCCTGGGGCATGATATGAGCAAGGCTGGAGACTCGACGAACAAGTCGTGCCGAGGTGGACTCGGGCAGTCGTGACCGAGGAACACGGCTCAGGCGGGCGGGCCGCGCAGAGGTGCGCTTAGGCAGACTATGGCCGAGGAACACGACTCAGGCGGGCAGGCCGCGCAGGGGTGTGCTCGGGCAGACTATGGCCGAGGAACATGGCTCAGGCGGGGAGGCCGCATAGAGATGCGCTTGGGCAGACTGTGGCCGAGGAACACGGCTCAGGCGGGCAGGCCGCGCAGAGGTGCGCTCGGGCAGACTGTGGCTAAGCAGTTGCTTGGAGTAGCAATCTATTACATGGCGGTCTGTGAGCGTGGGTGGCTAAGCGCATCTTCATCTGCATGGGAACCTAGGGGACGATCCATTGCGTGGAGTCGCCAGCTCTTGGGAGTCGAGATCGAGAAGGTCGTGCTTCGGCATTCGCTCCGCGCGGCCTTCGGCTGCCACGTCAGACCTCATTTATGGTGGGGTGACGTTTGGCCTGCCTGATGTGACGTGCTTTGCGGGAAGGGCGCTGATGGGCTGTTGCCCACTCCCTAGGAGGCGAAGGGTTGCTACTAGCGGGATCTTCTCTATAAATAGTGCGCCGTTGGTTTCCTGCACGCCTCCTTACTTGGCATTTGTTCA
>LVTN01000579.1:6500-122724 GCA_001649415.1 Musa itinerans | reverse complement strand
GACGCTTGACCTCCTTCACCCTCTTCTAAAGATCTGTAAGGAAATAGGGATATACAATCTCCCTAGGTAACACAATCTACTCTATACGTAGTTTTAAGTTTCGCGGATTTTGCGCACCAATCTTCGCACGACGACGAATATCTCTTTGGAAATAGGGGATTTTGTTTTCTTGTTCTTCCGCTGTGCATGTGATGTCGCCCCCCAAGATTTCCAACAGAATCCGAGGAATCTTCCCGAGGTGACGTCGAAAGCACACTTTGTGGGGTTGAGTCGCATGCCATATCTACGCAACGTGGCAAACGTCTCGGCCAAGTCAGTCAGGTGGGCCGCTGTTGTTCGACTTTTTATGATCATGTCATTGACGTAGACCTCCATATTCCGCTCGATCTGCTAGGCGAACATCTTGTTTACGGTTTTCTGATATGTGGCCCCGGCGTTCTTTAGCCCAAACGGCATAACCCTGTAAAAGTATACACCCTAGTCGGTGAGGAAAGTCGTGTGCTCCTGGTCCTCGGGCGCCATGCTGATCTGGTTGTAGCCGGAGAAGGCGTCCATAAACGAGAGGCGAGCATGCCCAGCGGTCGTATCGACCAACTGGTCGATCCTTGGGAGGGGGTAACAGTCCTTCGGGCACGCTCGATTAAGATTGGTGTAGTCAACGCACATTCTTCAGCTCCCATAGATTTTTTTACGAGGACTATATTGGACAGCCACCGTGGGTACTTGACCTCTTTTATGAAACCCGCTGTTGAGAGTCGCTCCACCTCCTCACGGATGGCCAACTGCCAGTCAGGGGCCTGTCGCCGGGGCTTCTGCTTCACTGGGAGAGTATTGGGCGAAATGTTTAGATGATGTTGGGCGACATTTGGGTCAACGCCCGTCATGTCAGTTGGCGACCAGGCGAAGACGTCGATGTTCTCTTGTAGGAAGCCGACAAGTTGCTTCCGCTCTTGCTCGTGGAGCTCCAACCCGACCTTGACTGTCCGGTCTGGTCGACCTTTGGGTGAGTCGATAGGGGACTCCGTCGGCTCGGGGTGTTGGGCCGGTCTCTTTGTTTCCCGGGGATCCTCCAGGGGCTGTTCGGCCCTTGCCCTTTTGTGCAATGAGACCGCCGTCAAGTAGTAGCGCCTGGATTCACGGGGGCTTCCCCAGACTTCCCCGACCCCAGCGTGGGTCGGGAACTTTACTGTTTGGTGGTAGGTGGAGACAATGGCCCTGAGCTTGTTGAGGGTCGGGCGACCGAGGATTGCGTTGTATGCAATGCAGAGGTCAACCACCAAGAAGGTCGCTATCACCGTCTTTGACCTTGGCGGGACTCCCAGGGTTAGGGGCAAGGTGATCGCTCCCAGTAGCGAGATTGAGTCGCCTGTAAACCCGGTGAGTGCCGAGCACATCGGCTCCAAGGCATCTCTAGTTAGCCCAAGCTTCTGGAAAGCATCCAGATAGAGCACGTCGGCCGAGCTTCCTGTATCTATCATGATCCTTCTCACCTGGGCTATCCTGGCTGCTATTACAAGTGCATCGTCGTGCTCGGGCCGCTCGGACGCCTCGGCCAGGAATGTGACTTCAGGCTCGAGTCCGCGTCTGGGAGCTTCGGTCGCGACGGCGTGGGTGTATGCCTTCTGTCCGGACATGCTGTTCCCACCGGATGCCGGGCCGATTGTTATCACGTCGATCTACCGCTCGACGGGACCCTCTGGGCATGGCGAAAGCTCCTTATCTTGCCGGAGGTACCAGCCGAGGTGTCCTCTACGTATGAGCTCCTCGATCTGCCGCTTCAATTCGCAGCACTCCTAAGTGTCATGTCCGTTCTATCGATGGAAGCGGCAATTCCTCGACCGGTCCGCGAGTTCCCGCGGGCTTCTCATCGGGTTGGGGGTTTTGAGCAACCCCTTCTCCCTTATTTGGAGGAATATCTCCGTTCGGGACGTGCCCAAGGCGGGAAGCGGGGACCTCGACGCCGGCGGGTCAGGCCAGTCTAACCTGCGCCTTGGTGTGGCAGACTGTTGCCCCCTGGGTGGCTCTGGCCTGACCCTCTTGTGCTCCTCACGCCTCCCTGCCATCTAGGCCTCCGCCGCGATGTACTGGTTAGCTCGCTGGAGCATCTCCGGTACCGCGGTAGGGGGTCGCTCCACGAGAGACCAGAAGAACCTGGAAGGTCGCAGGCCTATCATAAATGCCTGCATTAATAGAGAAGGGTGAGCATCCGGCAATCCCCGGATTTCCGTGGCAAAGCGATTTACAAAATGGGAGAGGGGCTCGTCCTCCCTTTGATGAAGTCCGAGGAGTAGCGCGACGGACGGCTTCGACCGGGCGTAGGCCAGGAAGTTAAGCTCGAAGTCTTTGGCAAGTTGATCAAAGGAAGTGATCGCCTCGGCCTTCAGGCCGCTATACCATGCGCGGGCTGGCCCCTTCGTAGTCGTAGGAAACACCCTACACATCAAAGCGTCTGAGGTTCCGTACAGGGCCATTTGGGCCCGGAAGGCGGCTACATGGTCCGCTGGGTAGGTGGCGCCGTCATATGCATCAAGAGAGGGGAGCCGGAAGTTCGGGGGGATTAACTAATCCTGTATTTCGACCACGAACGGAGATCCCCGGTGCGCATCCTCCCCGAGCTCTTCCTTTAACTTACGAATCTCCCTCTGCACTTCGTCGAGTCGCTGGCTAACTACGCACAGTTGGGCTCGAAGGGAGCACGTCGAGTCTGAAGATAGCGCCTCGGGTTCCGGGCGACCACTCGTGTTTCCCATCGCTCGATCCCCGAACGGGGCCGATCGGACCCGAGGCGATGCGGGGAGCTCCGGAGGCACCGTGTGAGCTCGAATGGGCGGCTCTTGTTGCCACAGTGGTTGGATCGTAGGGGGGCGCGCCGGATGAGAGATGAGTGGGATAATGGTCTGCACCATCCCGGTCAGAGCACGGACTTGAAGAGCGAGGTCCTGAAAGGCCTCGGACGATACGGGCGACGGATCGGTTGGGGCGCCTTCGGGCGGCGACAATCCTGGGTCGTTGAATAACCGCCAATAGCGCTCCAAGGTTGCGGCGGGGGGCTCAGCTCGGGGGCTCATCATGCGGAGGGCGTTCCCCCGGAGTCTCGATCAGGAGTGACCCCTCGGCTGTGGGTTCATCTGGGTTGATCTGCGGATCCCTCGACATTCGGGCCCTCCTTCTAGCGCCAAAATGTTGGTGTCAACACCTTTCTGTCGTACAGGTCGAGGCCGGCACGGCTGGGTTCAGGCCCGAATGTGCGGAGGTCGTTGGGAGCGTCCCTTGAGACCGATGAGGTAGCCGGCTTCGTTGGTCCGATCGCGATGGGCTAGCTATTTTTCCCGGGAGGGGGCTCCTCGCTTGGGCGCTCGGTGGGAGGCGCTCCGTCTTCGTACCTACACACAGGTCGGGTCTGGAGAGCTTGGCCCGACCCCTCCGACGATCAAGTCAGAAGCGGGTTGGAGGTGGTGTTTCTTATTTTCGAGTGGTTTTTTTCCCCCTCCTTCTTGTCGAACGCGAGGGTTTTTATAGGGAAGGTTATCGTTGCCTGATGTGCCCGCCTGTAGGGAGTAGGGTCGTACTTCTGGTAACGTATGACACTGGCATTGGCGTTGCGTGAAGGACTTGGCTTTTGCAGGATGGCGACGTGCCTTGGTCAACGTCCTGGTCTACCTCGGCCAGGCGCTGTCAGGTGAGACCGAGGTGGGTGACCCCACAGCTCCTCGGGATGCACGACCCGGGAGACGTCACCCCGGAGTAGATGTCATCAGTTGGTGTCCCATCGTTATTATTACCCTCATCACTTAGCACATGAGAAAATAAACAGAATTAAATATTTTATTTTTGTAAATATAAAAATCTCAATATAATATTTAAAAATATATAAGTTAAAATGTTAAAGATAACTAATTATAAAGGATAATTTGTAATCAGAATACAAATGCCTATATAAAAGTTAGACCCTCGTTTATCTTAATTTTTTTAATTCTCGTACTATATGTGTTTTTATTTATTTATTTATATTGCATGCATGTGTTTCGCTTTATAGAATTTATTTAAGGCACTTATAGAACAATGAGAGGATAATTAATGAAACCATTATATATTTTTCTTATTTGGTTCATTGAAATATTAAGGTGCACTGAATAAATTTATAATGTTACTCTCGGTTATCAATTAAGATGGAATAAAACTACATCACACAATAAGTTTTACCCAACTTATATTATAGTTTAACCCTCGAAGAAAACCATGATGTGGCTAATTGCTCAATTGATTTTTTTTCTTCCTCTAATCTTTATTGATTTTAAGTGGTTTGCTGTCTAGTTTAGCACATCTTTCATCTTGATTCTAAAATGAGCGTAACAGGTTTTTTTTTTATTCACCACAAACTCTCATGATTGAATAACAAATATAATATAAGTAATTATTCAATTAGTTTTTCTATTTTTTACTATTTTAGGAACTTAGCAAGTCCAATTTGGATTGATGTAATTTTCTAAACAGGTGGTCTTGTATATCTGGTGAGCATACTAGTTACTTACATATAGTTAATTATAAACTATACCTTTCTGATGTATGTTATTTATTGATGATATTAACTTAGTATCAGCTAACGTATAGTTAATTATAAACTTAGCATGGAGGTAAGTAACTAAGGATCTTATATTAAGTATGATTAAGACTAAATATATAAGATATAATCTTAGTGATTCTATAAATAAATAGAAAAATATAATTAATTTGGATAGATAATAAGTTTCTTTAAATAAAAGTCTTAGGTATCTTGGATCAATTATTTAATAAAATAGAAAGATTGGTAAAAATATTATTTATAGAGTAAAAATATAATAGTTAAGATGACAAAAAGTGTCGAGAGTTTTATATGATCAAATACTTTTTGAGATAAAAAAATATTATAAAACAATTATGAGACAAATAATATTTTATGAATATGAGTATTAAATAATTAAGAAATAATATATACAAAAAATTTATGTTACTGAGATGAGAATATTGAGATGTGTAGAGTTACTAGACAATATGAAAAAAATTATTTAAAATTATATGAATATGTATTTATGAGATCTTTGGATGTAATAGTTAAAAGAGATGAAATTATTTATATTAGTAATATGATAAGAGATAGAAAAAGATCTAAAAAGATTTTAATAAAAATTATAAATAAAATTATAAGTATTTTAAATATAAATAAACATATGTATCATTTTTTATATATTTTAATGATGATAAAAGATTCCTCACTCTAAATAATTGAAACTTACGATGTATTAGTTAGTAGTCATCCTATGTATAGATATAGATATATATTGTAGAATTGATTTGTGACCCTAATAAATGTAAAGCATACTCGGATGGATGATGCGAATGGATTACTAAATTTTGTATGAACCTTTCTAGATTTCTGCATAAAATTTGTTTGTTATTTTGAGAAGAATCAAAATGGGGGTTCCAAGTGGAGCCCACTCCATGTATACAAAATTCTGCATGCGCGTACGTATATACTTGTGAGGAAGACAAAAGGCTTAACTTAGCTTAGCTCATTCAAATGGGCTCCCACGGTAGAATGTTGTACTACAAAGCCCGCAGCCCACATCACCATTCCGTGCCTCTCCCTCCTCCACGCCGACTCGGGCGGGTCTCACGGTGGTCTGCGTTTGCTTCGTCTCTCGTTCTCCCCGGTTTCCAAGATTTGCATGAATCTGTATAAATCGTGGGTCTCAGCGCGGTCTCCCTTCGCTTCAGCCGAGTCGTAGGGTTTCTTGCTGGGCATCATGTGGATCCGCCGGGCTTCCGCGCTCCTCCGCGGAATCCGATGCCCTCGTCGATTCGCCGCCCCTCGGATGCTTCTTCGTGCGGGATCGGCTCCGTCGTCGAGTAACCTCTTCTGCTTCCTTCTCCATTTATGCATCTTAGTTTCTTGGGAGACATCGTGCATTACGCGCGACACGGGATCTTGATATTGATAAATATCTACGGGCTTAAGTTTTCGGATCGAATGACGTTGATAGAAAATATTAAGATGCCTCAATCATGGTGTAATTTGAATACTGATTTCTCCGGAGGGATATCTGAAGTCATACAATTTATTTTTAATGTGCTTCAAGAGAAATTTGGCTTCTCTACTTGTGTTCGTATGACGCTCATAATTGTGTCGCCATGCTTGTAGGTTTAACTTCGTATCGTGGTTCCGAGTCTGGTTTTAGCTGGACCAAGCATCGGTTAGATTTGATGTTGGGAATTATCATCTCTGGACAAACTGGTACATCTTTTAATACCTTCGATGCGTATTTTGTCAGTGTCAAGTGAATCAGTATCACATTATTCCAAGCAAGGAATAAAAATACTGATCGGTACTGGACCGAACGGGTCAGATACTAATCAATGTCCAATTTAATATATTTTTTCCTGTGATGCCAGGTGGTTTTGGTCGGTGATTTAAATTCTTGCTTCCTCGTATTTTCTTGTTTCATATGCTTGGATTTTTTTTTTGTGCTATTGTATTTTTGGCTTTACACATCAAGGTTCATCGTACCATAGCATATTGCTCAGTTTAGGCAGTATATGTCGGTCTGACAAGGAATCGGTATGTGCGCCTGTGCGGTACATCGGTACACCCACATGTATCATGTGTTGCTACACTCAGTATGTCTCAGTACAGTTTGGTACATATTATGCCAACATCTGATTGGTACACTAGTACGGACCGTTAAGATGAATCATACTTTACATACATTTATATGTTCTATTGTATGCCAAGAGGTATTTAAGAATTGTGTTTATCCAAATTGATGTACTACTCTTTTTCATTATCTAGATTAGCAATTGCCTTGTTGTATATCAAGTATCAACTATGATTTACTATTACTTGGTTTTTTTTCCTTATTCTGATTTTTATATAAATTTGCGTTCTCATCTATGAGTGCCCTTTTCTATCCTGGTTTGTGGTACAACAGTAATTATTCTCGGGTCCAATCAGAACTCTGTCTTTGCTCAAGATGCTTCTGTAGCTGAACAGGCTACTGAAAATGATCAAGGACAAGTTTATGTTACTGGTTTGCGCAAAATCGAAGATGGTTCTGTGATTTCAAATGTGCATACATCTAAGTGGAGAATATTTACAGATCATGGAAGGGATTTATTTCTGAAGGCATGTAATGGATTCTTCTTTCTTTTTTGGTTAACCTGCTTTTGTTTAAGAAGAAATTAACATTTGATGGTGAAGTCATATTAAGCATTAAGTTTTTGTGTTCAACCCAAATCTTATCTGAGTTGAGGAGCGTAGCAGGCTGGACCGTGAAATGGCCATGCCAGCGCATGTCATGTCATGATCACGAGCTTAAACCTATATGAATGAGGTGCTGTAGCTAAACAAGAAATTACATTCACATTAGCATACCACCAATCTGTTGGCTTGGTAAAACTAACACCTTGGTCCCTCGTAGATAGAGACTAGGAATTCATTCAAGTGGCATGCACATATTTTGCTCCTGCACCTTGCTTTTAGGTCTGCATAAATGGCTACAACCTATCTGCTCATTTAAGCTCACCTCTTGGCTATTTTCAAGATCTGTTAATAAATTTGTTGCCTCCATCATAAGTTAACCAGCCTCTGGTCTGTAAACTTTGATATCATGCCCATTCACTAGAATTTAGAGTCTATCAAGTCATGGGTAATTTGTCAACATCCCAATATCAAGTTGATTATTATCTTTGACTTTTTTAAAAATCTTCTTCAAAAGCATAACAATTGTCTAAACGTCCAATCCATGAAAGTCTGATGTCACATATGAGCCCAAATTTTCAGTTAATTATAGATTATCTAATTTCCATTGGGTTGTTACCGGTAGCATTGGAACAACAACACATTTAAGTAGCCTGCACTCAGATACTGCCATTGTCAGGCATTAATCATTACATCAGTGCCTGCCTGAGGCTATGTGCTTGACCTGCTCTGCAGTGTCAACAATGTCCTTCCTTGGGTTTGGTGCAGTCCTAAGTCAAGTTGTAATTGAACACCATTGACTCAATTTCTTTTCTTGAATTTATTTTGAATCTTATGAGTCTTCTGTTGCTGATAGGGTAAACTAGATGAGGCTGAGAAGTTCTTCCAAGCTGCTTTAGATGAGGCTACGAAGGGATTTGGAGCCAAGGATCCACATGTGGCATCATCATGCAACAATCTGGTATATTAGTTGCTGATTTTCATTCTTTATTAGAACTATGGTTTGTCTAGTATTGTATTGTGCATAGTGAAATAGTCATGGTCCAGTTTTACAGGTTGAGATAGTTTTATGAAATGTTGCTACTAAAAATTTCAATAAGCTTAAGAAGGCATATTCCATAATTAGAAAATTGTTTTCACATAAAATGTTTGTTTAATATCAACCTCGTGTCGACTTCCGACAAGAATTCCTTGAGAACCCTCATTCTGGCTAGCCATTGAATAGTTCATTTGTACCTTGACAGCTGGTTTGGTCGGTATGCCATCAGATGGGTGAACACTGATTTGACACTGCAATTTGGTCATGAAATTGTATGTATTTATAGTGCATTACTTGGTATTGACTTGAGAATGTCTAGTTAGTAGTGGCATGTTATTGCTCCTATCTTTTCAAGAAAATTATCTGACATAGGAATGCTTAACATGTTTTATCAAATGTATTGCTTTATTTTATCCTCTTCAATATAATGCATTTTTGCTATCTGCTTATCTGGATGGTTTTCTAATCAAATTTACTCTGCTTATTCCTGCAGGCAGAACTTTACAGGGTTAAAAAGGCATATGAGAAAGCTGAGCCATTATATCTGGAAGCAATTAATATTCTGGAGGACACTTTTGGGGCTGATGATGTACGGTATGGTCATGTGTTCTATTTTGTTTGCAGTTAGCAATATTTTTGATGTGCAAAAAGATCTCCTGCAAGTTTATCATCCTGGGCACAAGCCACTGTAAATGGCAAGAAAGGAAAAACTATCCTACTTTGTTTTTGATATTTGAAATATCTGAATTTGGAAGTATCTCTTTCTATTTTTAGAATTCATCTGTTCTCTAAGATCAAAACGGGAGGTGGCAGCTTTGAAGTGCTTATAAATTCTTAGCGACAGTAATGCTTGCTTCATTCCTAGAGCCTGTAATTTGTACATTCAAGTTCGCTTATTTTATTTTCACCTACCCTCTGTGTTTCTTGTAAAAAAATTGTGTTATTTAACTTTTTGATCATGGTGTTCACCAACTCAAATCTGAAACTATTTTTGTTATGAGTTTGAAATACTTCTCTGATCACACCAATCCAAAACAGTGCAAGAATTTGGCTTCAAAACAAATAATGTGTGAGACCCGTTTGTTACTCCCTAGCACAGTTATTGACGTGAGAAAATGGTTTCCAGGTGACTTAGTATCACTCTTTTTCTCAAAGCATCATGTGGTGGAGATGCTCGAAATTATGATCTAACACTACTCTGTGCTTGACACATTTCCATATTCATCTGTTTAATATTTTGATCTATCTAAAACAGAACGACAATATGAACCTCAAGCAAAGTTGTAAATACATGTACAAATATACAAAGGAAATCTATCTTCAGTTTAACAAGATATGATATTGGAATAAGTTGTAAACTCTTATCGCAAAACCTATTAGTTTCAAGACCAAAATTGGTCACTAAAACCAAACAAGTATTATTTTACTCTTGTAGATGTTGATATGCAAACTCTAGAGCTTATACCTCATTTTTCAGAGAGTAAAATGATATGCTTTTTCCAGTGTAGGAGCTGCCCTTCACAACCTTGGGCAGTTTTACCTTGCATTACGAAAACTTGAGCAAGCTCGAAAGTGTTATGAGGTAAGAGAATTGGTATCTCAATGTTGCTTGTTTTAGCTGTAACGGAACTTTACTTGTATACATTTTTTCTCTTAGGAGTATTAGCTTGTAGAGTTTGGTATTATGTTCATATATTTTTTGCTTATGTTATATTGTGTTTCATATATGTAAAAGATAGATTTCTCTGAGTAAGACCTGAAAAACAATGGAATTTCTCATGTAAAAAGGAAGCATCGTGTGAGAGAAGTGAGTTCTGTTAGTGGTGGTGGTGTTTTCTTATATTGCTTCTATTTCTAATTATTTGATTTTTGATGCCCTGAGTTCTCGTTTGCACAAATAGGATGTTTCTGTATGTGATTTCTCAAATTTGTATATGGTTTTGTTGTAGTTTGGAAGATGTTAGAACTTAGAAGTAAAAGCATATAATAAAATGAAAAAAAAAATCATATACCTATTTGTATTTTACAATATAACAAAATCCTAACATTATTATCTTGGGCTGGACTCATCAGCAGAAAATTTCCAGATGGTTGCTAGAGTTCATGTGACCACCTGATTCCAGATTATGAACAATCTTGCACCGTGTTTTCTCTTGTTGTTTCGAATTTGGATTCAATTTTGTTTTGTCATCTTATGACTTCTGTGAGAAACATTCCCAAATAACTATATTTCCAGAGTACCATCGGAGTATGACTGAAATTTATTCTAGCTTATCATTCGTAAGACTAGTACAGTAGAAATAAAAAGGGCTATGAGTACCAATAAATGGTTTCTTGTTGGTATGTTCTACTATGTATTTATGGAGGATGAAGAGAGTTGAAGCGCAGGCAGAATTGTAATCTGTTGCACAAATAGCATTCTTATTCTTTGATTCGTTATATTTTCATGCACAAATAGCACAACAACGTCATGGTGTTGTTGCTTCTGTAGTCATTCGCATATAGGGAAAAAAAAGTCATAAATCTATTTGAGCTATTGGCTTTTTGGCATAGTAGTTTTTTTCTAATTAGACAAGTTTATCAACAGCATGTATACATTGGTAAAACTTCACTGACAAATTTTCTTCTTTTTTCCTGTTCATCATTTCATGCTTCTTTTGGCAGCGAGCTTTAAAGGTATGTAGTTAGCGTTTTGATTTGTTTGATCATTTATGTTTCTCCACCCATTAACTCTGAGGTGATTCATTGAGACCATGTAGATACTGACCACTTTCATTTGTATAATTTTGACTAAGAACTTACTTTTTAGTATAGATAAAGGGACGTGTTCTTGGCTACGGTCACACAGAGTATGCAGATACAATGTATCATCTTGGAAGGGTAATGCATACTGGTTCTGATTTATGATTTAAGCTTGCTCTACTTTATTATCTGCTATAGCTATAACGCCAACCTTCTATTTCAATGAGAAAAAAGTAGGAATCGCTAATCAAATACATTTAGAAAGGACAATAGAGATGTGTTTTTCACGATTATTGAGATGATATGAATTGCTAGAAAGTATCTGCTTATTTCATTATGCAATTTATATGGTATTTGGACTTTTGAATCATTTTCTTAATGAATTAATGTCTTTCGGTCCTTGTTCTATTAAAAAAAATCACTACTTTGTGACAAGGAATTCATTTATTTCGTATCTGTTATCTTTCACATTCTATTGATTGATCTTCATGGATGAATTATTCTTGTAATAACTATTTATTATATATTGAGAGACCCTCTGAACAGTTTTGTGACTTAAATTTAGCTAGGTTTTTTTAATTATGCTTGATTTTTTAAGTGACTTATTGACCATTTTTTTTTCTAAACAGTGTATTCCTGTTTTGGTTGACCTTTTTTCTATTCTCTTTTGTTTCAGGTTCTGCATCTCCAAGGAAAAGAGAAAGAAGCTGAGGACCTAATACAGGAGTCTATTAGGATTCTAGAGGTTGCTTTATCAAGTACTTAGAGTTGATATAACTTTCAGCATGCACATTACAGCTTTGACTGCAGAACACTTGCAACATTCCAGGAAGCTGGTTTGGGGGAATCAACAACATGTATACGGAGGATGAGATACCTGACTCAGGTAGTTAATAATTATACCTTTGTTCTGTCTCCTATTTTTCACAATATCAACTTTTTTGTTCTTAGCAAAGCTATACAAATAGGATGCTGTACCCCCAAGACATGTTATGAGCTGACATTGAACGAACAACCTCCTGTCCATGTTTGGCTCAACTGAATTAGAGGAGCTCTTGTTCTGCTTGAGTTTTATGGAAGTTGTAACATCATAGTTTGATTCTGTTTGGACTGAACATGAACAGTTTGTCTTCTGCCTGGTATGAGATTGAACTGTCATGACAAAGTTTCTTGTAGAGGCCAGAGTGGGAAGATGTAGAGGTCAGGGCGGAGACCTTCACAAGACAAGACATCTGGGGAAGGAAGTGCTTAATGACTTAGACGTGGAGGCATAGGGCATGACGGTGTCTTAGTGTGGACAAAGTTGGAGTTGATGTAGGTATCTAGCAAAGCTAGGTGGGAGAACAAGAAGAGAATAGAGGAACGGATGATACAGAGGCAGGAGACAAGGGCATTAGGAAGGGAGGGAGTTGGGATGAGGCGGTGTATAAGATTTTAGGGTTTCCAATCTAAATCATGAATTATATACGGATTACTTGCATCTCAACCATTCAAACTAGATCAATGATTGATGGTAAAGCATATTAAATTATAATGCATGACAACCATTGGCATCTTTTGATACATTAAAATGTCAGTTTTAAATTCCTCTTGTTCTCTTCTCTTGCAGATTCTACTGAATTCTAATCGTCTTGCTGAGACAGAAAATTTTCAAAGAAAGATCTTGCATATATTGGAACTTTCAAAGGTCTATTACCCAGAAATTTGTCTTTTGCTTATGTGCACAACCACCAGGTTAATGATTTGCTCGTGATTGTGATGATAATGCGTATGTTGTATCCATGTGACAATGTCCTAATCTGTTTGTTTATAATATATGCAATTGTTTAAGCATTCTTATAGTATTTTGAATGTTTTGTAAACAATATGCAATAGTTTAAGCATTCTCATGGTTTAAGCAGACCGATCCTTTATGGATGGATATTGTAAGGGTGTCACACGAATTAGACAAAACTAACTAAGTCCACAGTTGGTATTAGAGAGAGCCAAGCACATTAATAAACATTCGACCTACAACATGAGATCTAGTGGGGTTGCATGGAGGGTAGTTTGCACGCATGATTGGTTGAGAAAAACAAATAAAGATGTAGGAAATGGAGTCACTCAGTGGAGTGAGCATCCAAAATTGGCATTCAAAGGAATGATTACTCACGCGAGAGGCACCATACGGACAAGCTAAGGAGAACACGTGTCCACAGATTGGTTAGGATGACTGAGTTTGAGCTACGACTCCAGGTCGTCAACACAAAGGATGAGACCTTGCAAATCAAAGAATGGTTGATCTGCAATTAAAAGTGTACATGCAAGGACTCACAAAGATGCAAAAATTGATGACTCAATGAATTCGATACTCATGCAAGGGCTTTGGACGCGAACGACGACTTGTTCGCAGCCATCCCAAGGGGATCGAAACTCGATCATATGGAACAAGAAAACTTTCTTTTATACATAAGTGAAGTATACAAAGATGAAAGTACTCTAGTTAAACAAGTTTGCAAAGGACAAGTCTCGCCACACATGAAGAGGGAGATGCCTTCGAGAAGCAAGTCTATGTAACTTTATGGTCGTCTCTTTTAAGCTGAAGGACACGTGCAATAAAGATAAATGCTCTATAAAGCTCAAAAGAGGTTGAAATCAATCAATCAACAAGGAGTTATAAGATCTCACATGCAGTGATATGTCATTGGATACATTGCGAGATCAAGTAGGAAAGCAACCGAAAGCAATGTGAAAAACATGTAAAAAACAAAGGCACACGTCGAGTCGATGAAGAGAACATTGAGCTTATCCGAGAGCTCACCCGTGCAACAGTGGACGCGAGGGCTACCATTACCTCGATATATGAAGGGCTTGAGCCCCATGAATGGAGTCTATTTAGATTACGAAACATGAGCGAAAGTCCTAACTTTGTGGAGCTTTCATTATATGAGGGTTAAGGATATGACACTTGCAAAGGTGAAGTTAGAAAGACTTGGCACGAGGCATGAGGCTATAGAGACGGGCTTTCTTGAAGAACATGCCAATTTTTGTGTTGCCATTCAACTTGTCGTAAGAGCAAGGTTTGCAATACCGAATGATACTGCCCATCAGCAGACCGGTACACGGACTGTCCACTATCGAGCATTACCATTGATCGAGGCCGTTATCGTCGACGGTGACCGAGGGAGAAGAAAGAGGGAGAAGGTGAAAGAAGAGGCAAAAGGGGAAGAAAAAAATAGGAAAATAAAAAAAGAGAACCCGAGATCGACATTGCTCTCCTTGTCTGTGGCGACTTCTCATTCGCGCGCGGGTAGAAGAGTATCAACGTCGCGGGGCGAAGAGAGGCGACGCCTCAGCGAAATTTTTTTTCTTCTTTACAATGCTGCTCGAGACGGCGTAATTTTTTTTTCTATGACGTCGCAAATTTTTCTTTTTTTTTTCAAGGTAATGTCACCCCGCGTGGGGAGAAGAGAGGTATACCGAGCGGTTTACCTCTCTTATATATATATACTGAACGGTATACCGAAATATGCCGCTCGGTATACAGTACCATACCGTACCGAGCAAATCTCGAAATTCCGGTACGATATGAAATTTCAATCCTTGCGTAAAAGCAAGGTATGCAATTTCGATGTGTACCGCCCGTACCGGGTGGTACGACCGGTACAGTGCAAACAGTGCACTGTAGCACTGCAGCAGTGCAAACAGTGCACGGCAGCAGTCAAACAGTACACTGCTACACACTGTAGCACTGTAGCACTGCTACAGTGCTCGGTACACCTGGGTGTACCGCTCGGTACACCCATACCATACCGTACCGAGCCCAGGTCGAAACTCCGGTACGGTATGGTTTTGCGGACCTTACGTAAAAGAACGAACAATGAAGATTGAAGATTGTGCTAGAGGTATAATCCTAATATTTAAAGAATGACACACTAGTTTTTAATGAAATTAGTGGACTTCGAGAGTTGCTGAGTGACCTAGAGCTAAGCTTCATCCGTTGAAGGCCTAAGATTGGATGGACGAAGGTTGATTGCCAATAGAGTAAACACAATCGGAAGTGGTGGAGGACATATAACATGTTTGATGATAGAGGAAGTGAAATTTAGTAACTAATCCTATGCAAGGAGTGCAACACTTCTAGTGCTTTAGAAGTGTGAGCAAAAGTTAGTAGCCAGCTTGATGCATTGAATACAACACTCGAGGAGGCTAGTGAAGTCAAGTAACTATGGCTTTCTCAAGTTTTAAGAGAATTGGTTAGAACTGAGTATCTCATTTCTCTTACTTGTTTGAGCTTTTAAAGTTCCTTCAAAGATTGTTTAGAAGAAGATAACAACTGTCATTCTCATTAGAGGTGATAGGTTCTACCGAAAGTAGCTTGTCCTCTTCATCAAACAAGAACCTACTTGGAGGTAATAGCTAAGCAAAAGTGGGAATAAGCAAATTTTGTTGTGGAGAAGACCTTAAAACTTTAAATTTTGCAAAGCAATGCTCAATAAAGTTCCAACATACATCCATCCAGTTCAATTGGCGTAAAACATTTGAGGGAGTGGCACACAAAAGTGAAGATCCTTTTCCTTCATCAATGTGATCCACTGGTACTAACAAAGATCAACACAACTTAATCAACGCCATATTAGAGTCATTGGTGGGTTGAGGCGGTGTTGTAGATTAAAATTTGACAACTCAATAACAGCGTGTATGCTGCAGCCAAAGAAGGATTGAAAATGCATCCTCTGGTACTATTCGGCCTACGATGGGTATAAGTCTTGGACTCCATGACTAACATCGGACCTTGACTCTTATGGTATGCCGTTACATATTGGACCCACACCAGTCCAGCATGTGACTGGTATGAATCTCAGATTGAAAATTGAAATCTTGGTTGTAATTGACATGGCTGGTTCATTGCATTCATGGTCTAGTCTAACATGCCAAATCATGCACTAGATGAGAGATGACAGCACACTGTTGGTTTAACCCTGTAAGTGAGGTGCTAGTCAGCTTCTAACTCTAGGAGTTGTAGTTTAAGATACTCCTTAGTCCTTAGGTTGCTCCCAATTATTTTTTTGGCGTAACTTGATCCCATTATGACTACCAGTTCAAATAAATTTTAAAATTGTGCAAATTTCATAACTAAATTTGAGTCTTGAGCATTGACTAAATTACACTAGCTCAAAGTGGAAGCTATTACTTGGAAATTTCTTGTCTTTTAGAAATTCAACTCTTGGATTTTCCTGGTCATTTTTATGTTTGTTTAAAATTTATCAGCATTCTTGCTACCAAAGAATGTGTTTATGTAAAGATTGGACTGTGGTGGTTTTTTTATTCCTTGCATTTCATGAATGTGCATATCATCTTTTTGTTATATTAGTTTGTTGTCTTTTTTGTAGGGTTGGGATTCTATTGACACTGTAATTGCAGCTGAAAACTTGGCATTGACTCTTCAATCTCTTGGGAATTTAATTGAAGCCAAGGAGCTTTTAGAACGGTTATTGACTCATTATTTATTTACTTTATCTCATTTGAGTTTTTGTTCACCAATGTATACGTTTATTCCTGCAGATGTCTTGCTGCCAGACAAAAGATTTTTCCTCAAAATCATGTTCAGGTCTAACCGCACTTTTTAATGAAATTCATTTCATTCTATAACAGTTGTTAAATTCCTGTTATCGATTTTTTGTCTCACCAGCTATCTGATAAACCTGATAATCAATAATGCGTTTCATATGGTTAGCATTTGTTACCATTCTGCTTCACCTGGGTTTCTTATAGAGAATATGCACAGGAAATGGCATCTTAAACACCAATTGATGGGATGCATTTGAATTGGTACATAATTGTAATCTTCTGTACATTAATCTTTGGGCTTGATAGTTGCATTGGCTCAAGGTACCTGCAAATTCAACAGTATTTGAAAATTGAAACAATGGGTTCTAAAATGCAAAGCAACAGACCACCATACTTATTGCATATGCAGTCTTCAAAGACCAATCTAGATCATAATAAAACAAGATTAATGTAGTGGTGTGTGTGGCCAGTAATATAGAAGAGAATGAAAAATTCCTTTGCAAGCTGATAGGAAGGTTGAAGGCTGAGGAATTAGATTCTGGGCACCTGGAATGCTGCATCACATTCTGTGAGAAATAGTTTGCTCTGTATTCTGTATCTAAACCATCAAGATGTCCTTGGATGTGATGTTTCTTTGGATGACTCTTTTGTCGGCACTTAATCTCTATTCTTAGTATGTTGGCTACTATAGTTGGTTAGCTACATGAAGCTGTTATGAAAAGGGGCCATAAGATATTGTTACAATAGGATTTGTACTCTTTAAAACTAGAAGGATAAGAACCAACCACATATGCTAGTTTCATATCTTTTGAGTTTTGATAAGTTTGTTTTGAGCTTCCAACATTGCATGAAGCTGCCTCCTTCCAAGAATTGCACTGTAATGTATTGCATTCACATAAATGGGTTCTTCAGCAGCAGGTTCTCTGAGAAGCAGTATTTGAGCATAGGATGCCATTCCAGACATTTGAGGATGAATTTAAAATAAACGAGCACAACAAAGTAGGCACAGCACACTGTTACAAGTAAAAGATGCTGGATCATAGAAAACTCGTCTCCTGCAGTTACTAAGATGACTTATTTGATGGCTGGAATTCAAGATGGTCTGCAATTCTTCATAATTATGTAAATCACTAAATGGATAATAACTGAACAAATCTGCTTTGGTAATAGTTGCTAATACTAGTGCATTGCTGTTGACCCATATGGTTGCACTTGCACATTTCTTTTCATAAATGTGTTTTGTGTAATTGCAAAATATTATAATGAATTAATTTTGGGAAAGCGTAAAAAAAAGTTGACTAGATGTATTTGGGTAGCTGATAACATTGTTTTTTCTATATTTTAGGTTGCTGCTAATATGCTTCATCTGGCAAGAGTAGCTATGCTCAATTCAAACAACCTGCGGAAGTTGAAAGTATCTGAAGCAAGCAGCGAACTAGATAATGCCAAGCTGCTTCTGAATACCTCAGTCAGGTTCATAAAAGTTGCTCTAAAGTCATGATGAATGTTTACCACTCTACCTGTCCTACTTTATTTGCCATAAACAACTAAGTTGGAACAATCTGCTTTGTTTTTTTCTTTACTTTACTATACATGTTTGAGGAAGCATAACTGATTAGTTGATTAGTTGTTTCTCATGTTATGTATTGGAGCAGTATAATACCTGTGGGTGTAAATTGATATTGACAAATTTGCTTAGGATATCAGTAAGTCGTTCAGTTGTTTGTCATGCTGGGTAGCTGAGCAGTATACTTCTCATGGATGTAAATTGATTTTGACAAATTTGCTTCTTTGTTTGTTAATATTGAAATTTTACAATAAATTTTTGAAAGCAAAGAGCCAAAGATACTGTGTGATTTTGTGCTGTACTTGTTGGCACACTTCTATGCTGGTTGACTTGTCAAAAATTGTCTTGCTGTTAATTGGAAATTACAACTTTGATAAAAAAAGCGTAGCTATACTGTTACGGCATGATACGTTTCAGCCCATACTGGCATGTCCTGAACAATATAACAATTCTTGTCTATAAAAGTTTATTCTTTATTATACTCTCCCCTTTTAGAATAATGAGGGGGGATCCTCCACTAAAACAAATGCATAGGTTAAATACTTCTATATCCTCTCCACGAGTATTCAAACCTAGAATGTTGTCAAGACCTGTTGTTTTGATTGTACAATGGTTTTTAAGCTCAGAAATTATATAGTTGTATGGACAATGGAATATGCACACATCATGAATTTATATGGTATTACAAATTACACATATTCATATGATGTTAAAATGTAAATTGATAAGCTGACCTTGGTCATTTTCCTTATTGTAAAATAGTGTGGTATTCATACTTTTTGACTATTATTGTTGGTGCTCATTCTGTAAATTTTATCATCGTCATGTCAATTGATTTCAACTTCTATAAGGTCCTAGTTGCCTTAGTTTCTATTAAAAGCTTGGTTGGTAGAAAATCTACTTCATTTTTTCTGAAGTAGCACATGAATTTCCAATGTCTTAGTGCAATTATAGTTGTTGGAAATATTTGAAGAGAGTTGTAGCAAATAATAGCTTAGTAATGGTTTGAAACAAGAAGGTTCTCAATGAGTAACCAAATGGTATTATAGATACGGAGCAATGGTGGGATTGGTGCACAATGGTGGTGGGAAGGAGTGGCCAAGGTAGGGGAAGCGGTGACAACAGCAAAGGGTCGGAGATTGTGGCGAAGCTGTAGTGGCGGAGGGTGAGAAGAGGGGAAGAAAGGGAGAAAGATTGGAGGTGAGAAGATGAGATGAAAGGGAGCTTGAATCTTATATTGGGCAATAGTCTTACCGTCCTGTACAGCTGTCTGTTGATAAGCTTTTGGCTAAAAAGAAAAAAAATCAGCTTTTCGCTCGATGAACCTGATACAGCAAGCATAACAGTCACTGAGGCCAACACTTGGTTGAAATGGGCAAAATTGCCTGCGTCCTTGTAGTGCTTGGCTATTGAACCGGTCGTTACTGGTCTGTACTGAACGAGACAACTGGTTTTTATTTCTTGCTGAAGGTCATTGTTAGTCTTGGGAAGAAAAACAGGGTTTAAACTTTCAACCAAGGATTCAAGTTTTCCCTGACATGAAGTGCTGAGCTGTGTTGACTTGTGCCATGATAGATCTGGCTACTTTATACTATAGATTGTTGGCAGGATTTTGTGGAGCCTTATCATGCTGACAAAATACTGAAACCTTACACTGCTGATCTTTGGAAACTTTGTTTGTACTGTTCTAATGGGTTACTTGATAACGCCTCCTTTTGTTCATATGCTCATAAACGACTGCAGCAATACATACAGGTAAATGTTTCATATGTCTTAGATTGTGGTAACGACATACCTAGGTTTTGGTACATTAATTGGCAGAATGATGTATATTGGGCAACAACTGATAAGTTGTTGACTACATATCATAATTTAAAACAACATGCAAGTTCATATAAGCTGTTATATCCTGATCTTTCTTTTTAGATTGTGGCACATTATGCCTCCTATGTGTCATTCGCTTTATTGTTTCGAACTACTAAGTTTCTTTTTTAAATTTGTTTGTTATGATTTAGCACTTCAACTTGAAATTTGTTTTAAATGATTCTCGCTTTGGTTGGATATTTTCCTTACAGGATTGCAAAGGACATTTTGGGGTCATTAGGTATGAACCAGAACAGTTTCAAGAGTAGCCATTCTGAAGGTGAGAAAGATCGACATGTTGCATTGATTATACAGGTCAGTTTGTATTGGTTATATAATGATGAATTTCTTATGTACAACTTCTCATTATTATTTGTATTGATCCATTTGGTATGTTTATCCCAGAAGATATACTTCCATTCTTTTGAAGTTGACTTGAATCATATATGTACAGAATAAATGATTAATATTAGGTTCATTAGTCTGTATGATTTGATTTGGTTTCTCCAAGGCAAATCAGATACATACTTGTGGATTATAAAGTTTCTTGCTTAAGATGATATAATTGCATTTAATCATCAATTATGAGCATATATTATTGCATACTTCTTTATATTTGAAGCTCAGTCAAATAATTTGGATGCAGTTACAGTCGCTGGATTCTCTTGGCCTTCTGGATGTCCAAAGGCGAGAATTAGTAGAAGCTAGGGTCTGTTTCTAAGCCATTGCCTTCTTTATTTATAATATAAAATTTAATTAATATGAGTTGAATATTCTGTTTATGAATCTTGGAAAGGAATGTCTAGCATTCAGAAAGTTGGTACTGCTTTTAATTTTGCTTGGAATTTCGATGTACACTATATATATGCTTGGTCACAACATTTCAGCATTTGATTTTATCTGTTCTTTTTTGGCCAAGAAAGGAAATAATTGCAAGCATCCAATATCAATGACTTCAAAACATGACTCTAGATTTTTTCTTTTTGGTGTTGAGGTATAAACAGTCCATAATTTGCAGGTTGAATCCATGAAACAAGTTTCTTATTTTTGTCTACCTTTAATATGTTTTGTGTCTAGAGTTACGAAATCCTTTACCTTACGATTAAGACAACAAGTATATCTTGCAAGCTTGCTGGATTTCACCAGTTTTTCTATTGTAATCTTTTCTTTGGGTAGCTAATTGCCTGGTAGATGTTGAATGGAAATGTCTGGTATTGTGTTGATGAAAGTAGTTTCCATCTTTGAAGAAATTACCTTCATCACTATGATGAAAAAAGTAGTGAGAAATGTTCATTTTTGTATCTCAAGTCACAGTATAGCTTGAAAATCCATATTTACTATCTATGGACTCAGAGCACCTATATCTTGATTTTTCAGAAAATTCATTTTCCTCAAATAGCCAACACAGAGGCAACAAAAATCTAGTTAACATTATTCCCATTACTGCTGATTATTGAATGTGAAATTTCCTTGTGCCTCAATCTTTGTGCTTTTTTCTAATAATCATATCTGAGAAATAAAAACAAGTCGTGGGATAAAAATGTGATATTAGTTCGGGGTTGAAATTCTACTACTATTCTAATTCTCTTATATATATATATATATGCACACACACATGATAATGCATTTTGGAAATAAGTTTATCTAAAATGAGATGAAGTTCATCTCTCCATCGGGAGCAGGGACATGAAGTATCTAAATTGAAGATCTTTTGGAATTATAGTCAATTTTTTTAGTGAACTGTAGTTACAAAACTGTAAATATTGGTATAGTTAGATAAATGGTGGGCCAATGAATTATATTGCTCACTGTCTTAATCAACATGGTGTATATCATATATGGTAACTTTTTTGCTGAGTAAATAACAAGTTTAAAGAAAATCTTACAATTTAACTAGTCCCTGTCAATTTGTGCCATTTCTAGCACAGACACGATTACTGCTATTAGATTAGATTTACATATATTTGTAATAGTTGTGCAATATAGCCACTGCTATTAGACTAGAAACCTTGGAAACAAAGGAGACAAGAAAATAACAGTTTAAGTTACCTTAAAAATTTGACCCTTGGGAATTCAATGTTTTCCAATGCCAACACTCTTTTTAAATTATTTGTATTTATTCTTAACATTAGTTTGCATTGCTGAATTTGACTTGTAATGATATGTTTTTAAACTCAGGAAACATTCAAATATCCTTTTGAAGTAGAACATGCTCTTCGTGATTGTATTTCAATATTCAAAGAGGTATGTATATATGAATTATAGGTTTTTTCATTTCAAATCTTCGTTATTTATTGTGTACCTCTTTCAGATTTTGCAATGCTTGTTTTTTCATTTTTAATGAAAATGTAAACTCAAGATAGTACTTCTCAAGTCTTTTGTGCTAACCACATGAGCTTATTACTTGTTTGTATTTAAAATTGATGTTTATATGGAACTTAGATCCTAAAAAGATCCATGAAGCCGACCTTAAATAGTTAGGATTTACGCTTTGTTGTTGTTGTAAAACTTAGATCCCAGAAGAGATATAGTACTTGTCAGTCCTTTCATATCAGCTCTTTGACTCAGTAAATATCTGTTTGGCTTTGTGAAGATCAATCACATATGTTGATTCAAATGTGCAAGGCAAGGTTCAAGCATAGTGCATTTTCTGATGCTTAAAGGTTCAAGAGATTTCTCTGTACTAATATCTTATATTGTCAAACCTTGAGCTTAGAGTGTGAAGAATGTCATAGAACAGCGAAACCAGGACACCTGTTTTGATGTATTTGTCTAGTTAAGGAAGCTGAAACCACACTCATAGTATCATGTGACCTACATAGCTGATAATTTTTGTGGAGGGACATGTTTGAAAGTATGTGCAATTCACCAGTGAAAAATGCCAGATGTGTATCCATTCATTGAACAACCCTGCTTAACTGAAATTCCAACGTAGTTGACATTTAGTCTGTCCTTGAGAGACTCATATATGGATTGAGTTTTGACTCAATTAGTCATTATCTATCAGTTTCGCTACCACTTAGATATTTGTACGAGGTGTGACCATTCGAAATAGGTGTAGTGCCGGTGATCATAAATGTCTAGTTATGATTGCTTCTTTGTATGTTTTTCCTTGTTAATGGTATCTCATGAATGGCTTGTTAAACTGATATCGTCTAAAACCTCAATCACATATGTAATAGTTTACTGTACTATTTGATTTACGTGAATGATCTCTGCTCATATTCTAATGAGGCTTCTTATGTAGCCTTGTACACGCAGCATGGTGTTGGATGCTCCCAACGTTAAGAAAGAGTATCTGTCATGCTTGAAACATCTTCGCAATCTGGCAACCACAACCATGGAGGAGTCACACAAGTCTATGGTGCTACAGGAGCTGATAGATGAAGCCCGGCGTATAGAAGCTGAGCTCTTGCCGAGGCGACATTAGAATCGCATGCATTTTTATTTTCTCAGCCACAGTCCAAAATCGTAATTTTAATGTTTTCTTCTACTAGCAATTGTGATCCTTTTGAATGAAGCATTGTTGAATAATTGCTTCAAATTTGTAGTTCAAAGAATATCATTTGCTAGCCTTTGAGGTGTGGCTCGTTGCTACTGCAGCCCTGTGAGAAGACGAACCTGGGGCTCGGGAATCTCCCGACTCACGCCGACAACCTCGGACGCACCCCGTCACTTGGTTTTCTACTGCTACTGGCACGTACCTACCTGGTGATCTCGAACACGGCTGCCGCACGCCATTCAGACAACTTCCTGTACTACTAACCACGTCTCCCTACAGGCACGCGCGCCTCCTTCTGTAGCTGTGACCGTAGCCGACACCAGCGAGCGATCGGATGGACAAGCCTGGGTGCTCTCATTGTGGTCTCCAGTGACTCCAATACGACGAGGTGGACAGCAGCAGCTTCATCATCATGATTTGATGTTTCAGCGATCATCAGCGACATGATATCCTTCAATTTAAGCGCGCTCATCGGAACGGACGGCCAGGATCCATCGCAACTGCTCGACACGTCTATTTAAATGGAAACACGCTGCGGGGAACCCCTGGACAGCCATTCCTCTTTTTTCTTTTTTCGTTTGCATTTTATTTTTCTTCCATCTCTCTCGGATCTCGCCTTCTCTGCTTCTTCTCCGTGGCAATGGCGACCATGGAGAGCCTGATCGGCCTCGTGAACCGGATCCAGAGGGCGTGCACCGTCTTGGGCGATCATGGCGGCGAGGGCTCCCTGTGGGAAGCTCTCCCCTCCGTCGCCGTCGTCGGCGGCCAGGTAACCCCAATCCTCGCGTAACAGCATTCTTTGCTTCCCAGATCGCTCGTGGCTGGCATCTTTCGTCAACTCTTGATCATCCTTTTTTTGGGATCTTAGAGCTCAGGGAAGTCGTCCGTGCTGGAGAGCATCGTGGGGAGGGACTTCTTGCCTCGTGGATCTGGTAACGTCCCAATGCGGATCTCTTTCGATCCATCCTTTGGGGTTCTTGTTTCCTTGGTTATGGTTTGAGATCTATTCGTCTGGATCAGGTATCGTGACCCGGAGGCCGTTGGTGTTGCAACTTCACAAGACGGAGAGTGGGTCAGAGTACGCGGAGTTCCTTCATGCCCCTAGGAGGAAGTATACCGACTTTGGTAGGATCTGATTGATTATAGCTTAGATTTTCTCTTCCGTTCTTTTTCAAGACACTTAGTCGCTTTATTTTTTATACATTTTGTCTCGAAGTTAACAAATTTCTCTGTTTTCTTGTTAGCATCATATTTTTTACGTTTAGATCTTTTCATCATACCCTTGTTTGGAACGCATACACGCACTTATGAAGGAAAAAATTCTTAATTTCTCAGATTAGTTTGGATTTTTTCTTCTGGGCTTAGTTTCCGTGATTTCTATGATTTTACTGGCTTGCTGGTAGGATGCTGGACCGATGCCCATGATCTGTTAATGAACTTTGGCACTCTCCAACAATGAATAGTTTCATAAACCCTCGGTGCTATGATCCTGCTGTGCTCCTGTTTGTTTCATGTGAATGCCATGCTTTTTCAAGTATCAAATTGTTGGTCCTCAAGTTTATGTTTCTACCAGCTTTGTTAGACCTATTTGCAGAGCAAGATTTTCCTAAATAAAAAAAGTTGGAGCCATTGAAAAATCTTGATATTTAACTCAGAGAATTATTAAATAACTCCACTTATAATTAAAAAAACATTTTCAGAAATTATACTTGCCAGGACTCCACAAGACTAAAACCAAGATTAAGCTAATCAAAAAGTACTGAAGTTTTGAAAGAAAAAAAAAGGGAAAAAGGTTTAATCAAATGACTAATAAATTGACTCAATTATAAGGTTAAGTTGGTCTGAACCTAACCTATCATGACATTTTAAAACTAGGCCATTCCAAGCTTGTACCAACTCTTTCAAGTGTATCTACAAGATTGTCCCGAAAGTAAGGCAGTTGATGTCAATACACGATTAAGAACCATGAATTAGTAAGATATATAATACTGTTTTTTTAAGTGTTGGAATGATGGCTTCTGCTGAATCTTATTTCTAAATCTGCCGGAAGTATACGAATATCTATATATTAGATGGTTAATCATTGTACTTTTATTAGATTCATGCAGATAACTATGGTTAATGAAGTATGTTTTGAATTTTATGCATTTGCAGCTGCTGTTAGAAAGGAGATTGCTGATGAAACTGATCGGATAACTGGAAAATCAAAACAAATATCCAATGTTCCAATCCATTTGAGCATTTACTCGCCACATGGTCCGTATGCTTATATACTGTTCCAATCCATCTTTATAGTACTTTTCATGTAAGGATTATTCTTATTTCATAGTCATATGTTTGAGGTTATTTTCCATCCTTTTATCCGTCACAACAGTTTTTTCTTGTTTCTTTCATGTTTCCATCACATAAAAGTGGGATATAATATCTACATAAGCTTTGTAATGTTAAAGTCCAATTATAAATCCTATCTGTTGTCGAGTAATTCAATTAAAAAGATTTAAGATGTACTCGAATTTTGAACATGTTGACAATTATGGTGATTCATTGCTTAGATCCAGGATGAAATGGATGAACTAAAGTTAAAAAAAATACACACACATCTCTTGTTTGAAAACGTTTGAGCATTTGTTCTTAAATGTCTCTCAGTCAGTGGACCTATGCACATATGTACCGGAGGGCAAAACTTGTTTGGAAGCAAGAAGCAAGTGTATCATTAGACAGACAAAATCACCAACAATAGTAGTGGTATTGATGACCTCTAACAACTTTACTGGGATGGCTATTGATGACCTCTAACATCTCGAGAGGAGGATAAGTTTAGTTAAATGAATAGAAAGTGAGTCAAATAAAGAATTGAACAATATAGTTTTGATTGATACATGTGGAAACATGGCATTGCACAGAAAGGTATGTGATAGCCAGCCTATTTTGGTTTAGCCATGATGTAAATCCATGCAAATTAACCTTGAGTTGAGATATAGAGACAACATTTAGAATCTAAGCAGTTCATATTAAGAATAAAATTTAGGGATGTTGTCTAGTATTGGGAAAAAGCATAAACAGGATGTTGAGAGGGTCCGTCCAACCTAGTACACTTACTGTCCCAGAAGGTCCACCCAATTTTAAACTAGCACTCATAGGCCATAGCCTTATTACTGATCAGTTTTCCGACCTCGCCCACCCTTCCCTTCAGGCAGAAGCTCTCTTCTCTCCTCTCATTTTTTTACCAACCGAAAGCCTCAGTCTTCTCTGATTACTTCATTTACTATTTGTGAATCAACAAATCAAGTTTGTATTTTATGAAACTTTGCATTGTTTCCCGTATCAAGATAATTCTAAAGATGTTTCTTTAGTTTATTTGCTTCTTTTGCTCTTGAATGCCTTGTTTCTTGCTTAAATTCCATTTGTGGACACATATTTTAGTTCAATGTTCAATTCCAATGCATGTTTGTCATTCAATCGAGCTTTGCTCTACACATTTCAAGCATATATTAGTTGAACCTGAGCTTGATTCAACCTAATCCACATAGATTTGGGCTAGATCCTAGTAGATTTCTAGCAGATTGATACAAATTTCACATAAATTTTTGCTGATGTAGTTTAGATCCATGAAACTAGGTTCAGCCTAGATATTCTTGACAGATTTATTTAGATAACTCTGTCAAGATGATGAGACTTTTATTTATCTAATTTCAGTCTCCACGAGGTCCATAATGTCATAATTGTTGTATGATAGCATGTTTGTTGATGATGATGGCCAGGGTAAAGGGTCTCATGTTTCCAGTACAAAGACAGAGAGGAGGGTGAACTAAGGAGCAGTTACTAGTACCAACCAAGATGACACATCATCTACCAGATTAATTTATGGCTGGAAAGACGAGTGCAATGAGGTGGCAATGACTTAAAGTATATGGGAAAAAGCGTAGCTGAGTTTAGTCAGATGAGGTTCTCATGGTCACAACCATTTCACTAGCATGGATATCATGTACCACAATAAGATGTCAATAATTAGTCCTAGTTTGTTGAATCTGAGGCTTTATGTGGTTTCTAGTGGCAGTATATTGATGACAATTTTGCTGCTGAACAATTATTGTGGTTGCACTACTTTAGATTTGTTTCACATCAACAGTCACAAGGCTCACAACAATCGTACTTGCTTGACTATGCCAACATAGTGGTTAGTAATCCAGTTACACATAATGACCATTAGTTTGATTCAGTTATACTATATCAGTATCGGATGCCGTGCGAGTAGTATCATGTACGAGTTCTTCAATTATAGTATTGATTTTCAACAGACTCACATGGCAGATCTTAACCATCTCTTGCCCTAGAATGATGATCCTTTTGGTGGTTAAGGCATGGTTTGTATAGTTTTAAGCAAGATCTGCAATTTCGTACCATACCGGAGTTTCGACGTTCGCTTGGTACAGTACGAAACTGTATACCGTTCGGTATACCGCTCGGTATATATGTATGTATATATATATATATATATGTATGTATATATATATGTATTATAAAAGGCAACGTCGGTATACCGCTCGGTATATATATATGTGAGTGTGTGTGTATATATATATATATATATATATATATATATATATATTCGTTTCGCCCATTAATGGGCAGTCCGTGTACCGGTAAGCTGACGGACCGGTACGTACCGCCCGCACCAGGCGGTATTATTCGAAATTGCCTACCTTGGTTTTAAGTAAACATATTTACAAGTTTTCCAATTATTTACTTGTAATACATGTATCATGTATTAACTTCATACATTTATCATGTATCATGGTTGACTGTAAAAGGTTATGTTTACACATGCCCATTCATGCATCGACATCAAGAGAGAGGTGGCAGAGAACATGCAATCATTTGTAGAATTTGACTTAATGAGTTTTAAATTCAGAAGTTGAAGTCTTCCTTGTTTTCAGTGCTTATTATTGCAAGAGTACCTAGCGAATATACAAGATATTATATCTGTAAAATGTTTGCTGAAATCTTGTAATCTTGTTGTTTCACATTAATGCACTGGTTTTATGTGTGGAACATATTGAATTTCTTCAGATTTCCTGGTTAATATTTTACATAACATTGTTGCATTGTTGTATTATGCAGTTGTTAACTTAACACTCATAGATCTTCCTGGGTTGACAAAGGTTGCAGTAGGTAAATATCTCAGGTCATTTAGTTATCTGTTATGTTCTGCAAACAATTCTCTTTTTACAATGAACTTACTGGATGTTTTTGTTTTTGCAGAGGGACAGCCTGAATCAATAGTCACAGATATTGAAGATATGGTGCGGTCTTATGTTGAAAAGGTAAACAAAATATCTCTATGTTTTTCTTCTTTTTGTTGTTCCAGGAATTTAATTGTCTGCAGTGAATGATGACATATTTTTAGTTATATCTTTCTTTTATGTTATAGGAATTAAATTGACACAATGAACATTTTTACTAAACAACGCATCTTTAGGTTTCTCTTCTTTTTGATGATACAGAAGTTAAATGTATCTAATTATATTGAATTTAATTATCATGAAATGCATGCTATGGGACATTTTTTTATTCTCCTTGTTCTCATTCATTTTATTTAGCTTTGTTTAGCATGAAATCTGTATCCATGCTCCTCTACCCCCATGATACATGCCCCAGCTTGGGGTCTGTTCCAGCTGGCATCCCTTTTTTATTTTTCCCACCTATATATTAGAATGTGCCAGGTTGCACGAAATAGTGCTGCTGGCATATGCAATCCACGTTTGATGTTATCTTGTCAAGGGTAATTGTCGTATCTATTTAAAGTTTGACATTAGCCCACTTATTTTAGTGATGATGATTTTTTAATGCTTGTAGCCTAATTGTCTCATACTGGCCATATCTCCTGCGAATCAAGACATTGCCACCTCAGATGCCATCAAGCTTGCAAGGGAAGTAGATGCTTCAGGTAGAAAATTTGTTTTATTTTTTCCTATAAGTATTACAAGAAGTTTGAGTAGGAGTTTCTTTCTATGGTTGAGGTTATTTGATCACAGTCAAATGCAAACAATAGCCTTACATTTTTTGTTCTTTTATGTAGGTGAGCGAACTTTTGGTGTCGTGACAAAGCTTGATCTTATGGACAAGGGTACCAATGCTTTAGATGTAGGCTATCCTTGCTTATTATCTGTGATTATGCATCAAAGTGAAGTTTGTGATTTTATATTCCTAAGGGGGAACCTGCCTTTGAGACCTTACTTTGCCTCTTCTTGTCCCAGGTGCTTGAAGGAAGATCGTATCGGTTACAACATCCTTGGGTAGGAATTGTTAATCGGTCACAAGCTGATATTAACAAGAATGTAGATATGATTGCAGCACGACGCAAAGAACAAGAATATTTTGCAAATAGCCCTGATTATGGACATCTGGCACATAAAATGGGTTCTGAGTATCTCGCAAAACTATTATCCAAGGTGGCCATCCATGTCTCGTTTTTTGGCTTCTTGCTTTTTTCCTTTCGGTTGGAAAACTTCAAATCACTGAAAAACTTCTCAATGACTTCTTTTGTCTAGCATCTGGAGAGTGCAATCAGAGCACGAATACCAAGTATAGTAGCTTTAATTAATAAAACAATTGATGAGCTTGAGGCTGAGTTGGACCGTCTTGGCAGACCTATTGGAGCTGATGGAGGGGTAAGATTGGGAACAATCTATCGTGTTTTTAGGTATGATATTCATAACTGTAATTTCATAATTGCCTTGCTTTGAATATGCAGGCGCAGCTTTACACAATATTAGAGATGTGTCGTGCATTTGATCGAATTTTTAAAGAGCACTTGGATGGAGGGTAATGCAATCTTTATCTCTTTTTTTTATGCTTTGTGGTCGGGGAATCACTTATCTTCTAATTTTCTTTTGGACAGACTGTTATTAATTCATTTCATTGCCAAAAATCTATTAAAGAAGAAGCAACTTCTGGTAAAATAATATCTTGCAAAGAATTCAGAAATTTGTCTTTATTTCACTTAATATAGTGGTTCAAGAAGGAAAAGGTCACGGGTGCAATTTCTTCCAATACTCTTCTTTGGCTCTTTGAACTCCTCTTAGACGGTGGTCATAAGAGAAACCACTCATTTGCTAATGTTCTCAGAAAGTTATTTATGTTTATAGTCCTAGTCTCCTAGATTGTTCCTCTGATGACCATTAATTCTATAGAAATCAGCAAGGTATTGGTGGATGGTAATCATTTGTTCACTTCAACAATTCACCTGACTTCTTTACATCACCAGCTGAGGTTCTGCACGTACCTTGGATTATTGAAGGTAAGTAGGCCATGGTGGTTCAAAGAAGTCCTATATCAGAATGGGAAAAAAAATCAAAACTACTCACCTATAAAGCAAAAGACATAGGTTGTTTACTTGACATGCTGCTGTGATTTTGCTGTTGTGAGGTTTTCTATGTACTGATATATTGCTTGTTGTCTTAGACGACCTGGTGGAGATCGGATCTATGGGGTTTTCGACAACCAACTACCTGCAGCTCTGAAGAAGCTCCCATTTGATAGACATCTTTCTTTACATAATGTTCGAAAGGTTATTTCTGAAGCAGATGGTTACCAGCCTCATCTGATTGCGCCTGAGCAGGGATATAGAAGGCTTATAGATAGCTCTCTAGGCTATTTCAAGGGTCCGGCAGAAGCATCCGTGGATGCTGTAAAATTCCTTCACTCACTTTTTCTCTCACATTATTTTGTGTAGTATACTATCCTTGCATTGCTTAACATCATGATGTGTCATTCCTACTGTGTCTGATATGCTTGCTGTATTATTGTGTCTTCTTTGAAGTTTACAAAGAGATCAATTAGATAGAGTTGTTCCAATGGCGAAAAATAAGGGGAGTAGTGAAAGAAATGAATTAGATAATAGAAGGAAAAGACTTAAATAAGGCCTTTGGCTGAGAAGAATTTTATCTCAACTTCAAGGAGTTGAAGATCCTGTATCAATAATTAAATTTCATGCGATTATGGCAGTAAGGACTCAAATAAGCTTTTAAATTTTCAAACTAATCTTATTATATGATGCCCTTTAGTGAAGAAATAAGAGTAGAACATAATAATCTTTCCCTTACAAAGATTTTGATGATATTAGAGTTGCAAGAAAAAAATTTGATGTAATTTGTTTGTGTACTTTAGCCAATAGTAATAGACTTTTAATGTCATTGTTACTTTTCAGGTGCACTTTGTTTTGAAAGAACTTGTTCGGAAATCTATTGGTGAAACAGAGGTAACAACTCTTATAGAAAAAACTTATTTAGAAAGTATCTAAATGTATATCTCACATGCCTTATGTTCTTTTGTTTGCTTATATTTCTTGTTATTTCAAATCCTCTTTCTATGTCCATGTAACCTACTGCAAATAGTTCGGACATTATGAGTGATTTTTGTTGATGTTGTTGTATAACTGGGAGCAGCCAGCAGCATGATTTTGCCTATAGATATGTGCAATAAACAACGAAAAATGGTACATCTATAATAAGTTCAAGCTACAAAAGCAAATATTATCTTGGAACTTGGTAGGCCTGTGTGTGCAGCCAAAGATTAACATGTATGTGCTCTTTTTTCTTTTACATATTTAAGATCCTAATATTCCAAGCATTATGATGGGTGAAACTGGACACTTGTTCTGTCAGTCATCTGTTGTTTTTTTAATACTTGTGCACAGATTTCTTGATGATACTTCCTAACTCTTTACACTAACAAAACGTTGTCATCATTACTGCATCCAAGGTTTCATAACTGTGCTCAAATTGTCGATCCTCGAAAATTTTCGTACCAGATATCATTGTTCTTGCAAAAGAGAAAAAGAATTGTATCCAGAGAACCATTCAGTAGCAGGTTGGGCTTATGTTACATTTGTCCATCAATTAGACTTCTTAGGGCTCATCAGTCTAATTCATTGAATAGCAGCATTCTGGCTTCCTCATTCGACATCTTGGAAACTTTCTTATATGGGTTTTAATGGTGACATTTTGTTGGTTAAGGAATTCCTCTTAGAAGTTTCAGTGAGCATTATACTTTCTGAGATATCTTGTGCTAGTATGGTTCTGATTTCTGAGTATTGTTTTCAGTTCATTCAATTAAAAGATTGTGTTTCTACTGGTCATTCTAGAAAAACAACTCAAAAAGTAAATTGCAGAAATCTGGAGACATCTTTTTGGTGTTTCCACTTGTTTTCACTCCATTGTTCTCCAACTCCTATAATCAGCTTTTACAGACCACGACCATCCATCATCATTTGTTTTTTAAAACATTTTTATATTGTTATTTTCATCATATTGTTTACTTATGATTAACTTGCAACAGCTTTCTATACATATTCTTGTAATTAATCCGAGAAAACATATGATGTTTATTTTAATATAATGTATCTTTTTATTTTTTATTTTAACTAATATTAGTTGTTTTAGTTTATTAATTTTATTTATAAGGATAACAAGGATATTCAAAATTGTTCTAGTTATAAAGAATCAAACTTATGAGTTACACTATGAAAATATATAAGATATGAAACAAATATATTTGAAAATTAATTTGGTTTTTTGTATGTTGGGAAGGTGAATTATATAAGTTATTTATTTATTAAGACAAATAATAAAAAAGTATAGAGAGCAAAAGTAAGATTTGCATATGATTTTTATTGATTCTAAAAAGTCTGATAAAATTTGTTGAGATCTATATTCCACTAATCATGTTGATGTCATGAAAAGAATATTTATGATAGTCTGGTCACTAGTTTTAAAACTATGAAGGGTGTCTAATAAGTTTCTTAGGAGTATAGGTTTACATCAGGGATCAACTTTAAATCCTTACATTTTTATATTGGTAATGGACGAATGGACGAACTTGATAGTTAAAGTGGATGAAAGTTTAAATGAAATTAATTACAGACTGGAGTTTTGGAGATAATCCCTGGAAACTAGGATTTTAAATTAAGTACGATTCAAACTAAATATATTATATATAATCTAAATAATATAAAGAGAAGAACTGAGGTTGAATGGACAGTAAGTTCGAATAAGTAAAAGTTTTAGGTTTGAGTTGATTATGGAGAAATTGATGAAGATACTATTCATAGAAGTGTCATGAGTTTTGCATGATCACCATTTATGTTCTTAGGCCAGTAGGCCAGTGATGTTTTATGAATATGTGGAGCTAGTAGGAAGTATAGAAAAATAAATGTTTTCGTATGTCGACAATTACATCCAGATTTGATAGAGGGTAAAATGAGGGACAATTGTTTAAGATGATATGAGAAGATCTATAGGGAGATCAGTTGTATATTGATAGCTAGAGGGAGGCCTAAGATGACCTTACTGGAAACTATAAATAGGATATTACTTTATGCAGTGTTCAATTGTGGCAAAAGTTTTTTGTGCCTAATTCCAAATAGTTGGGTCATTAACAATTTGGATTCATTGTTGGTATATATTTCATCCAGACTTGTTGGAGTAAGACAAAATAGAGTGAGCCACTCAAAATTCCATATTAATGGGTGTCTTATGCTTTGGGTTTGACTTTCTTTAATGATTGTTTTGTTTAATGTTTATCCTAATTAAGTAATATTGTACAAGTTTCTATATCTTTGTTTTTTATGCATATACATATCTAAATACATATTTTAACTTTACTGTAAATATTATTAATGGAATATGTTAGCGGATTTTAAATTTCTGTGCATTCTTAATGAATGTTTTTTCTGCATCCTCTAAGCGATACACTGGCCATCTTGATATTTTAATTATGCTCTTGTTTGGTCCAATATTGTTCATTTCATCATGAATGATTTAAAAACCTTGTTGATGTTACTCCCGATGCAGGTTTTGTAAATTGCTACTGATGAGTGTAACAGAATTGCAATTAGTTTTAATTTTAGTTTGCTGTTTTACTCGGTTATATGTGCTTTGTTATGTTATAGTCTTCACAAGAATATTATTAGTGCATAATTTGTTTTTTTATCAGAAAGTGGTATATTGGATGTCTTCTCAATGAAGGGACTGGCTTATCAATTATCTCCGTGAGATACCCATGTATCACAAACTGTTTTGGAGTAGCTGCAAGGTCCTGAAGCTTATTGCTTACTTGATTATGCTGATGTGGTGGTGTTGTGTTGCATTGGTAGGAACTGAAGCGCTTCCCAACTCTTCAGAGTGATATAGCAGCTGCAGCAAATGAAGCTTTGGAAAGGTTCCGGGATGACAGCCGGAAAACAGTTCTTCGTCTAGTAGAAATGGAGTCAGCCTACCTCACAGTGGACTTCTTCAGAAAACTCTCTCATGAACCTGATAAAGGTTCAAATCCTGGTTCAACTCCCAATACTCCAGCACCTGACAGATATGGTGATCACCACCTGAGGAAAATTGGTAAATCCATACATCTGTACTTGTAAAGCATGCATTTGCTCGAGTTCAATTTGGTAGTCTTCAAGTTTCATACCTGGCAGCATGTCTGAAACAAGATTTCCTTTTTTTTTTTTTTTATCCTAATTATATATATGTATGATGATGTGATATTGCCTTAGCCATGCTCATGACGTCTATTTTTGGCATTCTAATCGATTCCGATTTCAGGTTCCAATGTGTCGGCTTATGTTGGCATGGTATGCGACGCACTGAAGAATACTATACCAAAGGCTGTTGTTCATTGTCAAGTCCGCGAAGCAAAGAGGTCGCTGCTTAATCATTTTTACGCGCAAGTTGGGGGGAGGGAGGTCTGTCTTTCAGCAACTTACTCTTGCTGTAGTTTTTAGTTTCACGCCCATTCTATTGATGATGCATGCAATTCTGAAGCAGATATGATATTAGGCTATCAGCTCAATTAGCCATTACTCCAATTATTTGATACTTAGTGTTTACCATTCTGTATCCAGTTTAAAAAGAGCCTTCAATCACAAAATATGTTTCATGCAATAATTGATGGTAAATGATTCATTGGCTTGGTGATTGCCAATTGCTTGGAATGATTGACAGACTTGTATTGTGGCACTTCTTTTTTGCCTTCTTGCCTGAACCAGTCTCATTTCCTTCAATCTATATAGACCTAAATTTTATGACTCAGCTTACTAAGATAACGAATCTGAAAGAGTAAGAATAATACTCAAAATTTGTGGCTGATGGCATACTATATATCTTGAAATAGATTAGATGTTCCTTTTTTGACCCACCAGACAATCAAAAAAATTAGAACAAGTTGATGTTGCTATTGTTTGAATGCTTGTTTATTTCGTGATTAATTGATGGTAAATTGTGTTTAATCTCAAGCTTTTAAATCTATACGCAAGCCAAAACTTATTCAATTGACACGTTTGCTTTTATTGCTGCAGAAGAAGCAGCTTAGTGCTATGTTGGACGAGGACCCAACTCTCATGGAGAAGAGAAATGCCATAGCTAAGAGACTGGAGCTCTACAAACATGCAAGAGATGAGATTGATTCTGTTGGCTGGAAATGACAGTCTAAACAGACATACGAGATCTGCTTATTACAACAATTATAATGGCTACCAAAGCAAAGGTTCCATTTCGACACTTGACGTTTTCATACTTACGAATGTCTACAAGCAAAATGCCTTCAAACATCATGAAGAGCAGCAGTCTATTGATCATTTAATCTCTATTTATTCTTTGTAACACTTGAACTGTAACTACGATTGCCAGTGGTCTTCAACATGAAGAGTCTGTTATACGCTTAGATATTTGGTTCTCATTGGTGATTTCTACACAGCATACTATTCATGTTGTTAGCTACAGTTACATTGTTTTTCCTATTGGAATTTTATGCATAAGGTGTTCGTTCACACACAAAAAGGCAAAAATCTTATTGGTTCATAATCTATCCGGGTTTGTGCTCGTCTTACATTCTGTTGTTTGTGTGTGTGTGTGTGTGTGTCGAAGGTGGGGATGTCAATGGATCGCATCGAGTTGGTATGGAATCCAACCAACTTGAAGTTTGATTTGTAGGCAGATTGGGAGCATGATGAGTTAACTAGTCACGGATCTTTCCGAGGCAAAATGGCTGCGACGCGTTCCATCCATTAAACCAAATAGAGATCGATTTTGTGATAAATTAATTTTTTTTTGAAGCGCTTTGTAATAGATCATGGGACGCGGTAAGTCGATCGGACGGTCGTCAGACATCGCACAGCTGAGTGGGTTCTGAACACTGCGAGTGACAATAAGAACCTGGGATTCTGACCAACATGTGCCCAAATATATTTTTTGAGGCCATTTTGATGTCCTACTGATGGGAGATAAGCACACCTGCAGGTCTTTGGATTCTAGTGCTGCGGTGCATTCCGAACACTGCGGTGACAATACCTATTTGGAAGTCGGACCTTTTTTGCTCCAAAAATTTATTTTTGGGACCTTCTCGAGATCAGATTGAAGGGAGATAAGCACACATGTCGTGTTTGGATCTCACTGCTGTGGAAGTGGGTTCCGATCACCGCAACCGAGCATAAAGACGTGGAAGTTGAACCATTTTGGTTCGGAAAATCTTTTTTTGCGGCCATTGCGAAGTAAGCTGGTGGGTGGTAAGCACACCAAAGTCTCTGGATCTCATTGCTGTGTGAGTGGGTTCCGATCACATCGGTGAGAATACCGATGCGGAAGTCGGGACCATTTTTGCTCTTTTTTTTTTTTTGGGACCTTTTCGATATCAGATTGAAGGGAGGTAAGCTCACTGCACTGTTTGGATCTCACTGCTGTGGAAGTGGGTTCCGATCACCGCGCGCGAGCATAAACAAGTGGAAGTTGAACCATTTTGGCTCGGAAATTTTTTTTTGGCGGCCATTTCGAAGTTAGACTGGTGGGAGGTAAGCACGCCTCCGTCTATGGATCTCCCTGCTCCGACCACCGCAGGTACGAACAACGATATGGAATTCGAACCATTTAGCACCCAAAAATTTTTCTGAGGCCATTTTGAGGTCCAACCGACGGAGGGTAAGGACACCTTTTCATCTTTGGATTCATATCTGAATATTTCATGAAAAAGAAAAAGAAAACCATTTAGGCAAAAATGCAGAAACCTTCTTTGATCGATCAGCACCCAATACACTCCAACAAACATTTTCTTGGTCGCATTGACCGATATCTTCAAGTTTTGTCATTGATCCATCATCACCCAATGCTCAGAGAAGCAAGAAGTAATTGCATTTTGTAGGTCACATCCACTGATACCCTCATCAAGCCGTAGTGGCAATACCTAAAGGGAACTCTGAGATTTCAACTGCAATGACTTTCTTGCAAGAAGACCAGTTTGAAGATGAGATCACTCGGGAGATTTTGGAAATCAAAATTGCTTAGGTGAGGTAGTCATTTTGGCAACCTGATATTGACATCAGCTGAATCAGTATAAATACATCAGTTATTTATACGATCGAAAGTTTATGTACAACAGATTTAGATGTAGCTGAAGGTGGGGTTGGATGATACAAGACAATGAAGAGCAAGATTCCCACAGAAGCAAACAAGGAAATTTGAGGCAAATACTGAAACATATGGTAACTGAGAATAACTCTTTTTCACTCCAATGAACATCTAAAACATAATGATCTAAAACATAATGATCGAGATCATGGATCTCCTTCGGGTCTGCTAGCCAAGCATAGCTCATGCAGCTCATTCAGTATCCACTCTTCACCGGTGTGACCACCGAGCACAAGAACTCGTGTCCCTCCCACGACACAAGTGCTATGTCCCCATGCAAACTTTGGGGGCTGACCAGGGACATTGAGGATCCTCCATGTTGGTTCATCTTCTAATGGGTCCAAGAGGAAGAGCTGCGACGGTGAGTGAAGGCCTGCGATCGATCCCCCGAAGATGATAATCCTCCCACAAGGCAAACTGACAGCCACATGATCCAATCTTGGTGGCGGACCTGTACCAGGAAAGCCGGTGGTCGCTAGCTGCCTCCACTGAGGCTCATCATCTTCCAAGTCGATACTGAATGTATCGCATGACCGCAGCCTTAGTGAGCCACTCTTAGCCAGTCCTCCAAACATCAGAATCTTAGTCTTGTCATACGCCGAAAGTGTGTGACCAAGCCTAGGAGGCACCCATGGGGAGGGTATCTCCCTCCATGTCGGCTTCTCCCTAGTCAAATCCAGTAGAAAAGTGTCACTTAGAAGGACACCGGCACTGGTGCACCCACCTGATACAACAAGTTTGGATCCACCAACAGTGCAAGAGCTGTGCCAGGATCTTGGAAGAGGAGGGGCTTCACCGAAGACTTCTTTCCAACCTGGCTGCTGGGCATCCAAGTCCAACACAAACACATCGTTCAGCAATCCTTGCCTGCCATATCCACCAAAGACAACCAGCCATGAACCACTTAGGCATGAAAGGGTGTGGCCCCAGCGTCCTGGAGGCGATGAGGTGACCTTCACACGGTTCCATTCTGGATTTGCTGACTCGAGATTGAGAACAAAAGTATCATCCATCGGTTGCATATTGATGCCTTCTCCTCCGAAGAGAACCAACCGATTACCAACAGCACAGGCGCTAAAATTACAACGGGAAGGCTCTACTCTGCCACCAACTGTGAACTTCTTCCACGAGGCAGCCTCCAGTGTGGTTAGCTCCCTTGCTAGCCTGCCCCATCCTAATCTTTTGGTGCTCAGCTCCAATCTTATGGTCACCTCTCTTCCCCATGCATTTTGGCAAACCATCTTCCTCAAATGCTCATTTTTAGTTAGTTGACGCATTCTAATGCAAACTGATCCAATAGAAGCTACATCTCGAGGTGTCAAGCGTGACAGGATGTTATGTGCCAGGACTTCATCTGAGAGCTGAAGGATCCCACAGTAGTCCTGGTTTTGGTAATTAGAATTGGTTTCAGGCATGGAGAATTTTGGATCCTGATGGTAGGACTTGATGTAGGAGGTCTGTTTGAAAACTGGGTACGACAAACGGTTGAGATCAATGTTTGCTTCAGAAAACAGCTGGATGCCTATGATGTGGGTAACGAAGCCGTCATCGCCGTATATAGGCGTGAGCCTTAATCTGTTCACCAGCGGAGTGCCATCCTTCCTAAAATTGAGAAGCTCGCCTTGAAACTCTATCCCTTCCTCCAGACATCTATGAATTTCAGCGACAACCATTGGGTCCACCAAGGGATGCCGTCTTTGTGCTCGCGTATCACGAAACTGCAAGAATCGGCTGAAACAGAGTTCTGAAATGAATCAATCAAGTTTGCAGATCTTCTTACTCAAAAAGAAATGACAGGCATAGAGGGCAAAAGAATTTTGGGGGCAAAGCACAACCAACGATTCTAATGCTTACACTTACGGTAACAAAACAAAGCAGATGATAGAAAATAAAAAGAGGGACCATGTATCTGCCGATGACAGAGCAGGACCACAAGGTAGGTGACCTAAATGCTTCTGCTATTTGTGCAGTGTGGCTAATGATGGCAACGGCTTAAAGGACGACAACTGCCATAAGAGAACATGAATGAAGCTTCAAAGCAACTATCAGAATAACTATACCAAGATTGCACTCCAACTAGCACATTCCCTATATCGCTGGAGTTGGAAGTATTGAATAGCTACGTCCAATTAACAGATTCAACACATTCCCTGTATCGCTAAGTTGTACGAATTTTTTCAAGGAAAAGAAAAGAACTTGGAAAGAAAGTTGGAGCACCGGAACAAGAGAAGATAAACCTCTTTGATAGTTGCATTCGGTTCTGAGAAAATACTTTGGCCAACATATAGCCTGCAGATCTTGCAATTACTTTGCTGTTAAGATAATTCTAGTCATGTAAAAAGGTATATATATCAAGTCAAATCAAGCAATAGGTGAAGAACCTAATCATAGTAGCCACACAACTATGCTTAATTGTAATCTTTTATGATGAACAATATCATCACTAGTTGTAAATTACTTGATTGACATAGATAAATGTTGTCCATGGAATACATACAAATCCAGCAGTTCATATTGCAGAAAACCCTAAATCCCAAACCAGGCAGTCTCTATCATTCTACTTACTGTGATTGCTTTTACGGAAACAAAATCTCAATTTACTACAACTCAAAGGGAATATATCATCTTAAAGTGTGTTCCTTCTTCACAAGTCCATTGGTTTGGTAAATTTGTCGAGTATAAAAATGACAGAATAACCAAAAATCTTGTGCATTTACCAAATCTCATGGAGATTCCTTCAACTACCTAACAATTAATTCGGAACAAAAGCGAGTTAAGCTCTGAAATAGGAGAGAGAACCATGAGACACATACGAAGCAAGAGAAAAGGGAGAACGAAGTAGGATAACTAGCTCGACCATATACACATTATTATTCCAAGATATCAGGCATAGAGGCAAAATAAAGGAGAAATGGAAAGATCGATCGATCAGAAGAACAAGGAATTGATTTCGATTCGGATGGCAAGAAAACTTCTTTTTATTGTGATGTCGATCGTTTCGTTCAATCCTGGAACGTAAATCATGGTTTTTCTGTAGACAAGGGCGACAAGATTAGCTCCCTTCAATCAAGGATGTGGCTGTAGTAGAACGTCCACTGGACTTGAAGAATCCTTCTTCCCAGAAGGAAACAAGATGATGGGGCTACCAACACACACGGTACCAATCAGAAACTTTCGAAATTAACCAATCAAATAAATACCCGGAAAAGATGAAATTTTGACGTCAACTCTTTGACCCATCGCAAGGGTTAACTCGATCGGAATCATCCAAAGGTTAGGGGAGGGGGGGAAGAGAATCACCAGTTCCGTCCGAGGACCTCGTCGGCGCGGTATCCGGTGGCGTTCTCGAAGACGGTGTTAACGTAGATGAGCGGGAAGTCGGGCTCGACGGCGTCGGAGACGACGAAAGCCGAAGGGCAGTCCGGGTAGTAGAACCGGCCGGGGCCCGCCATCTCTTCCTCCTCTTCCTCGAGCTCCATTTCGTCCTCCTGCGACCACTTGAGTCGCTTCAGCGGGTTCCCGTCCCCGCCGGCTCCTCCTCTCCCTCGCTCTACTCCTGCTGCCATCCTCCTCTATGGCCGTCTCTTGTATGCTCTTCTCTTCTCTTCTCTTCTCTTCTCTTCCTTCGCTGCTGCTGTAAATGAATCTGCCTGCCGTCCTCCTATTGCTACTACGACTACCGCTGCTTCCGTATGTGATGGGAGGGTTGAACAGAGATGATAAAAGGAGATCGGAGAGGAGGAAGTGGCTGTGAGGTGGTGACGGAACTACAAATATCTGCTTGGGAGAGAGAGAGAGAGAGAGAGAGAAAATGGGCTGCCAACAAATCTACTTTGGATCGTAATTGATGCTTCGCTTTGACAAGCCATAAAAATGGTACAAAGGACCTCTTGGGCCCACCATGGCTACGATATTTATTTTTCCATTTTTCTTTTTTCTTTTTTGATTTCTTAGGACTTTCAAAAAATATCTCATATATAATTATAATTATAATATAGTTTTATGTTAGATATTATTAGATTATAATAATTATAATTATAATTATTATTTACTAAATTTATAATTTGTAGTAAGAAAAGCTGCGTTGTGGTTTGAAGCCGTGGATGCCACTGCTGCCTAAAAATATCTAATGGGTGGGCTGGCTGTCTTTTCTTGGGTCGGTGAGTGCGCCGGCAAACTTCTCCGTCCCCTCCATGGCAGCTCTCTCTCTCTCTCTCTCTCTCTCTCAAACCCACACATATCATCGACCCAACTGTCGTCAACTCTCCATCAAATATCATCGCCCAACGTCTGTCAACTCCTGCTCGTCTCAGATATTTATTCGACCTCCTCTCTCTCTCTCTCTCTCTATAATATATATATATATATATAATAATGCTATCTTTCATTAAAAATAAAAAAGGATAATCCAATGAAAGAACCCTAGTTCTAAGCTTTTACAGTTGAATGCCTCTTTTTCAAAAGTTTTATTTTGCAATTCTTGAAAAAAAAGTTTTCAATTCTTATAATTAAAGGATGCTTTATTTATGGCAAAACTATTTTCTTTTCTGCCAATAAAAAAAGTTCTCTGATGGCAAATACTTCAAAAAATTTTAATTTTTATAATTAGGATTGTTCTACAGACAAAAAAAAAAAAAAACACACACACACACACACAATTTTCATCTCCATCTCTTCAAACAAATATCAAACCTTTGGACTTTTGTTTCTTTACAAATTATTTTGACTTTGACTTGAGGTCGTAATCTACAAATACTAAAGAATATAATTGTTGCCATCTATTTCTTTTATTTCTTTTTGAAGATAATAAAAACATCGGCCGACAAGTCGGTCAAGTTGTACATGCAACGCACCGCCCATGTCGTCATCACCAGCCTTCCTTGGGTTTCTTCTCGCCAAACTCACCTCAAAGCTGATGCTTCTTCCGAGTTAAGCAGGCGTCGTTTCCGCCTTCCAAACCGACGATTTCGATCGAAATCTTTATAGTTCGGGATCATCATCATATTGGATCCGTCCCATCGATAATTCTATTTTTATTTATTATATATATCATCTTAATTTTGAATAAATATAATTTTCATAATTTTGATTATTAACTATTTATTTTAATTTAATCATTTTGAATTGAAACTATCGATTTTAGGAACCGAACAGTATATGATGATGGCTTGGGTGCAGCAGCTGCAGCAGCGGAGGTAGAAATGGCTCTTCTTCCTGATGATGATGATGGAACACAGGAGTGGATGTACGTCAACTCGACGAAAGCGATCTGTGCCGGAGTGCATCACAGTTGCATGTGTAAGGAAATATCTTCGTGTGGCACACCAACACATGCACGAAAGATGCCACGCCGATGGCAGCAATTGTGGCCGAGATGTTTCGGGCTCATGCCTTCTTCTACGGCAGCGCACTGTCGGATACCTTCGCTGCTTCTTTTTGTTCTCCTCCGTTGCTTCCGCTTCTTTTTTATTGGACTTTCTGAAAGATCAGAGGCATCTTTGATGGCATATCTGCACGATGACTATGTGACCGAGAGAGAACAAGAGCTCGGAATGCTGCAGTCTTCAGCCCGGTTGTGTTGGGAGATATTTTGCCCTGTGATCTCCAGCATCTGTGGCTGCTGCAGAATGCCATGGCCACAAGTTTTGCCAACGGGAGAATGTTCATAGTTTATTCCTTTCGTAAGAACAGAGAGAAAAAGACAGACATATGAGAAGAATTTTGTTGTTGTATTTCATTGAGCTTCGCGCACAACTAAGCATTGGAGGAAAGAGAATTATGCAGAAGAGTGAGAAAATAATATTACTATTGTCATGGAAATAAAATTCTGTCGAGTATAAGCTCATGAATAATTTTCCTAAAATTTCATTGTCTGAAAGCAGTCCAGTAGAAAACAAATGTTTATGATTACTATGCTTTGTGTTTGGATTAGTTATACTTGATCATGAATTGCTTGCAGTTTTAGTGCCTCTATTGAGCTATTATTTGCATTTGGAATGTCTACAGCAATCGGGATTAATATTTCATATGTTGTCGATGTCCATTCAACGGAGTTGCAATCTTGGCATTCGATACATACGGTTGTGTTGCATCCCACAGCCACAGCATTGTAAGGAGGACAAGAAGAAGAAGTAATGGTTGATGAACAATTTCATCAGTTGTTGGATTGCAGACGAGTCTTGAAGGCCTCCCATGTCAAGTCCTTCTCCAAGTACTCCACGTTGGAGGGATCGAATGGTCCTCTCACCACATCTATGCATTCGATGACTGCTCTCGCTGGAAGAACACTCTTGGATGGATCATATGAGGTCCTGGAGCTCAAACAAGAAGAGAAACCCTGCAGTCACTGAACTCCTTAATATAGAGTGCCGATAGGAGGAAGCAAGATTGTGTCTTCGATGATTACCTTAAAGACGAGCACAGTCTCTTCTTCGCCATCCACTGTTGCCCGGACAACGAGAGCCACATCTCTGACTGCTTCGCTGTAAGCTTCCATCGACGAGATCTCCGAGTTCTGCGCATGCTCCTCGGTGTCCTCATCATCATCATCTTCTTCTTCGTACCTCACCCTTCGCCTCGCTTTACAGAGGCCGTGGCTTGTCTTGAGGCTGCGCAACTGCGGCGTGCCGAGGCGGCAGGAGATGGCCGCCGGTGGCACCTTCTGAACGACGGCAATGGGCGGAGGCAGCCATGGGTGGTGGACTTGTGGGACTGCGGCACGGATCAGCATCGGGGAAGCTGAGAATGGCTATGAAAGGTGGAGGATGGGATAAGATAGCGTTGTGTGGTGTTGGCTTCTCGGAGACGCCATTAGGAAGTATGACTACATACATATTTCACGGGTTTTGGAAGCCATGACAATGGTGATAAAAATTAAACTAAGAAGAAAGAAAGATAGAAATTATAAAAGAAACTATGAAATGTATAAGATGTAATTGGCTAATTCATATTGATAGTGAGCTCTTGATAGTTATTTATACATCATTAGAGGTTATACACATTCAGTATGAAAGATTTTTTTCAACTGCGTAGAGATTTCCTTAACTGTCTTGTGAAAATCTTATATGCTTATCATGCCCCCGTAAGATTGAGCTTCCATCAAGGATATCGATCTTGGACCGATGAGATGAAAATAGTTTACGGACGAGAGGCTTTGTGAGTGAGTCAAACAGTGAGAAGAGGACTTGCTCTAGGTAAACGATTCTGATACCATGATAAAAATTAAACGAAGAAAGACGGTGATGGCTAAGAACAGATCATTCCTTATGTATTGCCATGCCATGCCAAGGTAGACTCTCAAAAGCCTTTCTATGGACCATTGGGCAAGAAAGATGGTGATGGCTAAGAACGGATCATTCCTTATGTACACTTGCTATGCCATGCCAAGGTAGACTCTCAAAAGCCTTTCTATGGGTTTGGGATCCCTCGATTGCCATTTTCTTGTAATTTAGAGAGATGTTGGAATTAACAATGCCATGAATAGACCTCCAGAGAAGAAATCCTGCCATTACTAGTACTCACACAGCAGAACATGGAGGAAGTGAGAAGTCTCGTGTCGGGGAAGACTATCACAAGTGGATGTCGCAGTTGGTAACGAAAAGATGCTTGATCCACACCCAGCACATTTTAAGGTAAGGTAAACTTGCAGATCATTGTGCTGGATGATGAAGTTGGCAGCATCGTCTCCTGTCTCAACTCTGTCGATATGAAATAAATCCTGGAGCATCTCAGAATTTGGAGGGAAGTCACAGAGAAGCACATCTCTCTATAGTTTTCAGAAGACAGTACATCTAACTTAGAACAAGAGAAACCAAGGTAGGGAGAACAAATCACACTTCAACCGTGATCCGATTGCGTCTAATGAGAGCTAGCCTAGTTTCGAAAGAGAAACCGAAACTTGGTTCAGATCTCAGAGGTGGCATAAGTAAATTGAGGCACCATCAGAATTAAATCACAATGCTTTCAGGCCACCGAATCTGTAATCCCAGCAAGAACATGGAGTGGGGAAGCAATAGCATGGGCATGCATACCAACTGTACAAGTCTCTTGGCCTCTAAAATGGAGATCAAACAGCAATCTGCGTTGTCACTCGAGAAAATTGTTCAAAGATCTTATGTACACTGCAGTGAGGAAAAAGCAGGAGAAAAGAGACTGTTGAGCTACCTAGAAGAGAGTCAGATCATGCAGAAGAAAGAATGAACCTTCCAGACTTCCTTTTTATAGCTCAAAGACCATTCTGCAGTGATTGCTGGGTCCTGATTGCTTGTTCTGAGACAGTTGCTAGTCCTTGCATTAGCCTCACAATCTCAGCTGTATCGTCCAGATAGTATTTAGCCTTGCTGGGTTTCTGACCAACTGTGCATGCAAATACTTCGGCGGTCGGGGTAAGAGAAGTGCTTGCTATAGAAGTACTGATAACCTCAAACATGTCTTCATCTGATCTGTCATCTCCGATGCATAGTACAAAGTCCGACGATAAGCCCCTCTCCTGCATAATGGAAAGAAGGCGCCGGGCTACCAGGCCCTTGCTCACTCCCTGCAAGCATAACATCACTATCGGTAGCCTCATCCATGACCCGTGAGGAAGCATAGCATAAAAGCAGTGATACCTTACCTGCGGTTTAACCTCCACAATGTGCTGACCACTCTTCACTGAAACTGGTTCGTTCGTGAGGACACTCTCCAGATGATCAAGAAGCTCCTTGGCTTGGCAAGATCCAAAATCAGGATCAGCATCTTCATATGACCACACAAGCGTGGTCTCCTTGTCTTCAATCGTCGAACCATCAGTTGTTTCAGTGTACAAGTTCATTACAGGCTCTGCGATCTGCTTCCAGCTACAATCTGCCACAGGGACACATGTTTCCCACTCTGCATCCCTCTTTAACCTGAAACCAAATGAATATAAATGCTCATCACATATCGACTCTAGGACCAGAAATAGCATCAAACATGAACCATTTATGATTTTGTCACCGCAAAGAAGCTGAGGACGGCTAACCTCAGAAAGTAACCATGTTCTGCAGCTACCCCCAGGTTCTCACAAGCAGAAAACCAGTCATTGAGTGTGGCTCGGGTTCTGGCACTAACAAGGAACACTAGGTTGTTCTTATCACGACACAAGCTGTTCAAGATCTCGATCGATTTAGCGTTAGGGCTCTTATCGATCGATGCTTGTGGCATCAACGTGCCGTCGTAATCCAAAAGGATGGCACGAGTTCTCGTTCTCTTGTATGCTGAAACAATGTGCTCCATTGCAAGCTTCCTAAAGTTTGTATCAAGAGAAACCACCCTAAATCCCAATCCGAAGCCGATTCCCCAGCACCTCCTCCTCGAGTGATCCCTGCATGTCCTTTCCAGGTCTTGCACGAAACTGTTTGCCCAGTACCCTACATCGTGTGTGCTAACATACTTGTAGTGCTTCTCGTGCCGGAACTGCTTCTCCTGCTCTGACATCTCCAGAGCATTGATCATGGCATCGGCGACGGCTTCTATGTTCCATGGATTCACCCTGATGGCTCCGCTCAGGGACGGAGAGCATCCGATGAACTCGGAGAGCACCAACATGCTCTTCTTCTGCGCCGATGTGCCTAAGCCCAAGACACGATCCAATTTCTCGTTCCCTTGTCTGGAAATGATGTACTCGTAGGGGATGAGGTTCATGCCATCCCTGACTGCTGTGACCAGGCAACACTCCGCCACCACGTAGTACGCGATTCGGTGAAAGAAGGGGAGAGGCTCGTCGATCAGAACTATGGGCTCATACCCGGGCTTGCCGTAGGCCTCGTTGATCCTCTTCATCGTCGCAAAGCTCTCGGCCTGGACCTCCTTCACGCCCTTCCCCCGCCCTCTCGCCGGATTCGCGATCTGGACCAGGACCACCTTCCCCCGCCACTCAGGGTGCTGCTTGAGCAGCTCCTCCATGGCTAGCAGCTTCAAGCTGATCCCCTTGAAGATGTCCATGTCGTCTACCCCGAGCATCATCACCCTCCCCTTCTCCAAGAACTGCTCCCTGAGCTCCTGGACCTTCGTCTCGGTCTCCGGAAGGCCGAGCACAGACTTGAGCTGGCCCAAGTGGATGCCCACCGGAAGAATCTTGATGCTGACCGTGCGGCCGTAGTACTCCAACCCGATGTAGCCCCGCTTCGACTCGTACGATAGCCCGAGCATCCGGCCGCAGCAGGAGAGGAAATGGCGGGCGTAGTCGAAGGTGTGGAACCCGATTAAGTCGGAATTGAGCAGCGCACGGAGGAGCTCCTCGCGGACCGGCAGCGTCTTGTAGATTTCCGAGGAGGGGAAGGGGCTGTGGAGGAAGAACCCGAGCTTGATGCGGTTGAACCGCTTCCGGAGGAAGGTGGGGAGGACCATGAGATGGTAGTCGTGGACCCAGACGAAGTCGTCGTCGGGGTTGATCACCTCCAGGATCTTGTCGGCGAAGATCTTGTTCACGGAGACGTAGGCCTGCCACAGGGAGCGGTCGAAGCGTCCGCCGAGGTCGGGGGACATGGGAAGCATGTAGTGGAACAGGGGCCAGAGCTGCTGCTTGCAGAAGCCGTGGTAGTAGCGGGCGAGGAGGTCGGGCGGCAGGAAGGCCGGCACGCACTTGAAGGACTCGAGCAGGACCTGGCCGACGTCGTCCTGGTCGGCCGGCGGGATCTCGTCGCGAAGGCAGCCCACGTAGAAGAACTCCATGTCGGCGCCGCGGTCGCCGATGGCGTCCTTGAGCTGGAGGAGGAGGGAGTCCTCGTCCCAGGAGAAGTCCCAGCCGCGGCCGTCCGGGCGGCGGCGGGCGCGGATGGGGAGTTGGTTGGCGACGACGATGGTGCGGTCGCGGGTGGGGGAAGAGGGGCCGGTGGCGGAGCCGTCGGAGTCGGAGTCGGAGTCGAGGTCGGAGATGATGCCGGCGACGGTCATCACGCGGGGGATCCGCCGGCGGATCTGGCTGATAGAGGGAGGCTCGCCGGAGGCTAGCTCGAGGAGGTTTGAGTAAGACCGCGACACCATTTTTTCCGGCGATTAGAGATCAAAGAAAGGATCTTTCCGGCTCAGCAAAGCCTCAACCGAATCAAATAGCCAGTACTCATCGAAATCCCAGATCAGAACATATCAAAGCGAGAGAAAAAGGATTTCTAGACATCCACAAGAGGCAGCAGAGGGAGCTCGACATGGTAAAAAAGTAAAAAATTTCCGAGCAAAATCCCTCTTTTCAAGGAAAAAGAGCAAAAAAGGTGACAAATCTAAGCCGGTATTCTCACAATGTATGAGAAAATCAACGGAATCAAAAGGAGCAGAAGAGCATAAAGCAACAAAGAAGCGATTTTTCCAAAGAAGAAAAATGGAGGATTACCAAAACCCCAACATGATCGAGAGATTTCCTTGTCGGCGTTGAATCTTGAGAGGTCCAGAAACAAGCAAAAGGGAGAAAAAAAGGGGGGATAATCTGGAGGAAAAGAGAAAAAAAATTCTACGGTGTTTCGGCTGCAGCTCGGAGCAGCTTTCGCTTTTTATACTGACTCGAGAGAGCAGGAAAGTGAGCGAGCAGGAAGAAAACCACTGAGGGACAAAGGAGACGTCGCATCCGTTCCTACGCCCGCTACAAGAGGCTGCGGAAATCGCGTCTGTCCAATATCAACGCGGGTGCACAGCGGGTGGGGGAATCGAGGTGTGAAGACAAGCGGAAGAGGATTTGAGGTATCGATAAGGACACCCCCATTTTGTTTCTCCGTGTACGCGCTCGCTCGTCCCTATTGAGTATCAATTCGACAAGCCAATTGTTAAACGGAAGCGAATAATTGAAGAAGGATCAAATGACATGCATAGCCCTCAACATCGACGGAATGCCGGCGACAGCCCGGACGAGGGCGGCCCCGACGGACACGCCCGACGAAACGTGGCGAAAGCGGAGCCGTCGTGCCGGGCGGGGCAACCGCAGCTGTTTGCCTCGCACGTGCCGGCCTGCTTCCCGGGCCCACGCCGGTGAGGCCTCCCGATTGGAGGACCTTCGAATGTGGCCACGACACAATCGGGGACCAGGAGGGCCGCCGTGAAAGAAGGGAAGGGATGGCTGCTGCCTGCTGCTCTCAGGTTTAGGTGGAGGAGTTTGGTCAACATGGGGAGTGATGAGATGAGGTCTAACCCCTTCCTTTTTGTCTCGGATGCAGTGAGAGTGGAGCAGAGAACATGGTGTCTGAGCTGGAACTTTTGCCTTCCCTCGATGGAAGATGCCAATTAGCCTGCATCAAAACATGAACATGCACATTTATGAGAATGAGAGAGAAGGTTTACCCTTTTCCTTCTGTTGGTTCTTCTTATCATCTTGGATGCAGCGAAGAAGAAAGATCAGGAAGAACTCAACTCACTTCAGACCGCATGATCACACAAAGTAATCTATTCACAAAAAAGATTGGATGCACTGTGGAACTGTTGATCCTTCAAATCATGTCATTACTCTTCTATTTCATCATGATGGATGGTTTAATCATGGAAAAAATTGTTGAAATGATAATCTAAGGAAGATGTTCAGTCATTGTGGAAGAGAAAACTAAACTGGTTCATCAGATATGACAGAAAAAAGACCTGTTTGATTTCTTGCGGTTGATCATGATGCAGCTCCTAACACTTGCTGAATCTTCCAATCTCTAATTGCCAGTTAACAATCTTGTGCTGCAGCCAAATAGGTAACACAGATGAGCAGTAAGAGTCTTGAGATACACAAAATGTGTGTATGTAAAAGCATCAGCCGGAATTATTACCATTCTGAACACACATTGTAAGATCAATCATCAACTATCTTGACCATTTGGAGCAAGATAATTCAATCATCGCCAGAGATAATGTTGAATTCATTGGATCGAAACAACCTGTGACCAAATAGGAGCTACATTGACAGCCAAGGAATATGCTTTCTTCTCATGGTAGGTGCCACTTGACAAATTGGTTGTCCATCTCGGATCAGGAAAGCCAAGTCATATGCTTTCTTCCCCATCCAAGACAAGATTGCTTAGGCAATGCTGACAAAGTGGTGATCCATCGTGCAAGTCTGCATGATTTTATTTCTGATAAATGTTTGGATCAGATCACACTTCACAAGCTCAAGCAATTTTGTACCTTCAGTTTTGCAGCAACCACAAAGGAGCTTTGAGAGGGAACAAGGTACAAAGGAGCTATTTCTCTAAATGGTTTTCCACTCAGAAACAAGTTTGGATTGGAACCTGAGGAATCAACTGAATGAAAAGTCCTCAACTTAGATATTGCATAATGAGTTGAATGGTTTCAATATGTGGATGGACTTCATAATTGTTGCACATAAGGTAGGTATTCCATTAAATTTATTTATTGCAGGGCAGAACTTCAACACAGATATGAGGTGTTTTCCTACTTTTTGTCTTGAACTAATTAATGGTCTGTTTATAAATCACAAGATCAGAAATAATCAGTTGTCACCAGTTATTATTATTTTAATCCAACTTTGCTCCTTGTGGATAAGATTCTTTTAGTAGTGAGCTGATTCTTTGTTGTATTTAATTGATAGCTTAAAAACCAAGCAGCTTCTTAGTAAGCCCACCACAGAAGGTGCCTTTACACTTTATCTATACTAAAAAGCACTGAGTTACAAGTGTTCACCACTTCAGTTTATGTGTATGTAAAATAAGCACCTGATATGCAACCCTCATTTGTCAGATCTCCACCTGTGTTTCCTGAAGACTATTTTCACTAACAAACAATTTTGGTTCCATTTGTTACAGTTGATTCTTCAGGGGGTTGAAGTGAATTTGGTTTAGGTATCTCAACAGCCACTAATAACTCTTTTTTATTAAAGAGCTTTAATTCCACTTCTTGTAGGTATATATTTGCAGATCCTAAGATGAATCTGTTTTAAATACATCAAAATGATTCCCTTTTTTTTTTTTAAAAAAAACCTAAAATTATTCCACTTCTTGTAGGTATATATTTGCAGATCCTAAGATGAATCTGTTTTAAATACATCAAAATGATTCCCTTTTTTTTTTCTATAAAAAACACTACAATTACTTGTTTTTTCCTTTCCTGCAAAAAGATTAGGCATTTTGCCATACCCTTGTTGATTTCTGTAGTTTGAGCCAGACCTACTAATCCAACTTGTGCCCAGTACACTGCAGTGCTTTGCAGCACCCAGCTGCTTCAACAGGGACCATCATCACATGCACATAGATATGGTACAAAGGAGTTGGCAGACAATGGCCCAAATGGAAACAGAGCTCCCACCACTTGCCTAGAGCATCCTTTGGGCAATGGTTTTGCAGAACTTTTGACACTAATAACTCCTACATTGCAGAGGTGAAAAAAGTAGTTCAATTACTTGGATTCTGGCACTCTACCTACCCATCAAACTTGGGCTGATACAATGACTCTTTCAGCACCCAAAACTTGAATCAGAGTAGAATTATAATTGCTTGCATTCCAATAGATTTGATGAATTGCTTTGTTCTTTAACAATCTAAATTAGAGGCAGTGAACAGAAAGCTGAGTGTGTTAATCAAAAGCCAACCACAGTTAAAGGAAGGTTAGAAAGCATACAAGTTCTAAGCTATGCACACCCCACAGCCTGTGCAAGGAGTATTTTCATTTCTCCAATACGAAATGATCATTTATGGTTCAAAGCAAGACAAAAACAGCATCAGTTATAGCATTTTGACCTGTTACTTGGAGTCTTCAAAAGGAAGATGAGAAGAGATATTGATGGCTGGCACATGCATACAGCATAAAAAAAATACTAAGACAGTTAGGTTGGGTTTCAGATAAAGATAAGATTAGCAAGGATTCAAGGATGAGAGAATGCCTAACCATTATAGTGGTACCACCATCTGATGATCTCATAAAAAAAGGTTAACCCACATCCACAGGAATATGCTGACTCCAGTGGAAAGCTGGAAAGCAACAAACACCAAGATTAAGTAAGGTTAAACTAGAGAACAGCTGCATGAGAAATTAACTGTGTTATGTCTACATTGGATCTAAGATCAACAAAGTAACACTGCATATTGAATTGTAGATACAGCTGGATTTTGTCTTCCTTTATCAAGTTGTCCAGTCCTCTGTTTTATTTAGCATGATCATAGGGCCCATAATCCATAACTATAATTCTGGGGCACATTTATGTCAGGTGTAGGATGAGGACAAAAATGAATCAGACAAGAAGAAACAGGAATCAAAGATATTGAGACATGTACAAGTACAGGAGGGAGACAATCTGTGGATAAGAGAAATCTCACTACAGTCCTTGTGGACTAGAAATGTTGTGTATATAATCTTTTGTATATACACAAAAAACAAAAAATGCTGTATATATCACTATGATCAGTTGACTACAAAGTCACAAAATATGCCCATGTATAAGAAGAGTTTTGTAATATTTCCATGACCTACTCAGCCTAAATCCAACATGCCAAGATGATTTATGACTAGGTATTTACATGGAGTTCCAAATTCATACATCAAGCAAGATATGAGTAAATTGGTGTTCCATCATGCCAAGTCACTTGTTAGTGAACAAATATACTGTGACCGATGAGTCAGCACGGTCTGGTCCGCGGGTCGATGTCGGGAGTCTTCTGACGGCCGGGCTGAATGCTGCGGTTGACCGAGCCTTCTCAGCGACGTGTGGACCGACGTTCCGCAGTCCGATGCGGTTGACCGGGCCCTCTCAGCGACGTGTGAACCGACGTTCCGCAATCCGAGTGTAGGTTGGGGCAGCTCGCCGTGGGGACGTCGGTCGGTGACTTCTCGGGTTAGGGCGCTCGCGGATCAGGGGCAGCTCGGGAGTCTTCTGACGGCCGGGCTGAATGCTGCGGTTGACCGGGCCCTCTCAGCGACGTGTGAACCGACGTTCCGCAATCCGAGTGTAGGTTGGGGCAGCTCGCCGTGGGGACGTCGGTCGGCGACTTCTCGGGTTAGGGCACTCGCAGATCAGGGGCAGTCTTCTTCCTGCAGGAATGACCTTCGTCGGGTGATGCCCGACAGTGGTCCCTCCGACGAACAAGTCAGTTGAGGGTTCCCAAAAATCCTCCCCCCTCCCTTTGGTGCGGGGGGGGAGGGTTTATAGAGTGGTTTACTGTTCCTGATGTACCTGTTTGCAGGGGGTAGGATAGTACTCTCGGTAACGTCTGACAGTTGAGTTGGCGTGACGTGTAGGACTGGACCTGGGCGGAACGTTAATGTGCCTCGGGCGACATTCCGGTATGTTTGACTAGGTGCTGTCAGGTTGTCCGAGGGGCGAGGCATCATCTTGAGGGGGGGGGACGTCAACCCGAATCTTATCGTCATTATTACCCTCATCACCACGCCATTATTACCCTCATCACCACTGTTTTTTCCAAATGTGAAATCAGACTCTGCTCAAATGCCAAAAGATGTTGTGTGCCCATGTTCGAGGAGTCGATTACTGCATGTTTTCTGGGGAACACCTAGCGACAACTGCTGTAAACATTAAGAGGACCCAGAGATTGAAGGTTCTTTTTCTTAAATGCAACTTCTCCTACAGATTTGTCAAAAAGAACAAAAGAAGTTTATAGTCATTTGCTAAACGATGATCATGTGCACCTCAGTACTGTTCACAGTTCAGATATCATTTTCATGCATTCCACTATGATCCCCCACTTGGCAGCTTTAGGGATATTGGCATGTTTGAGGAGAAGATATGCATTTTAGGCTTCCTGCTCCTGCAGATAAACTTGTTGCCATTTATCAGTAACTGGTGGAATCACTTGACACTGGTTGATTCAACCAAAAGCCATCCAATTTTACATAGCTATCACATCAGGCTGCCTCAAAACATTGTTTGAATAGCATTTTGCACTAACCATCCTTTCTTTAATCATACAGTCACTATCCAACAATCCCTCTCTGTTTGAAAGCTTCAACCCTTTTGCATCACTTATTCAGGGTCTGTGACACTGAAATAGAAAGGGACTCTAAACCATACTTACAAAAAGAATTCTTTTATTTGTATTGTTTACCACAGATCGCAATTGCGGCAATGAGTGTCCAAAGGTAAACAAAACTAAAGCATGAAGAACTGTTGGCTTAAGTATGTGACTTCTTGTCTCACATTTAAATCCTTGTCCTCAGGTTCCACTTGCACTTCTAAAACTATGGATGTAATCAAGCATAAATCTAACCAAAAGACATCTACTTCCTTTTGGTAACTCAGTGACAAGGTGGAAAGGTTGAACAAGGACAGCTGCAACCTAATGCATTCAAGAAAATTAGGTGTTAAACCAATGACACAATTCCAAACATTATGAGAACAATGAATGTAGTCATGCCCGGTTGTGGTCACTTCTTTTCATCGGCCTGTCGATATGTCAGTGGCTGAACCATACGAATCACCTTCGAGACTGCCCATCACACTCATTGTTCATCCTCACAATTCAGAAGTTTGTGATCTGCTTTCGAGAGAGACCTAACCAGGAGAGGAAGAGGGCAGCCATTCACATTCTTCGAGTACTAACCTACTCATAAATGGAACTCACAGCAAGCATTTGTAGTTTTCCAGATGCCAAATGCAAGCAACATTAAATTGTTAGTCCTAAAGACCAATGAGGTAATGATCATAGTATTGTTTGTATTGGGAGTAAAAAACTTGAAGGATTTGACAGCAGAGCTGACCAACACTAGCAAAAAAATCATTCAGCGATCTACATATGTCAACCTTCATTTGACTGAAAGTAAATCAGTATGATTTATTTGAGGTTGATGTGAGGCCTCCCTCATGGACATGTTGCATCAGTTTCGGCTACAAGACAGGCTGCTAAGATTGCTCATTGTTGTGACTACACAACCCTTGAAGAAACAAACTAAGAGACCAAGTCACTTGATTCACATTCTTCTTCTTAATGGGAGTACATTTTACATGAAATAAGTAGAGAAAAAGTGTTGCTCCAATTTGAATACCCTCTCCGGCAGCAGCTGGGGTCAAGATTGCCCATGAGCCAATGAACTGACATCATGAATCATAATTGGGCCTTGTGAGATCAGCTCCAAGCATCAATTTCTCTGGGTTACAACACCCAATGCCCACTGTTTTCCTCTTCTTTTTCTTTCTCGTAAGAACTTAAACTGAATGTTTTTCTTTGGTTTGGCTAATCATTAATTTGATCCATGTTTTCCTAACCTAAGTCTCCAATGATGATATATTGTATCACATGTGATAAGACATATTTTGCCCCCAGGACATGTCACAGCCAATGCCACACGCTGCGTCGGAATCCGTACACCAAGGTGTCGCTCGACACGTCTCATCCCAGTAAACCCAGGACGATACCATCCCCACACGCCAAGTTAGAGTCCGTACCGAGGCACTGTCTAATGCGTCCACCACACCAACCCGCGCACGACCGACCTTCTTACAGCAGTATAAAGACCTTGGGTCGCCCTCCCGACAGAGGGAGGAGGAAAAAAAGAAAAACAATCAAACACTCCACTGACTTGCTCGTCGGAGAGGCCAAAGTCGAGGATCACTCGACGAAGGCCTTTTTTGCAGGGGAGCGACCGCGCATTCCACGCGAGCGTCCCAACTTCGAAAGTCGTCGATCGGTGTTCCCGCGGTGAGTCATCAACCAGCATCCGGATCAAGGAACATCGATCGAGGTCCCGTCGCCAGGGCTCGATCGACCTCGACGACCTGCTCAGCCAACATGAGACTCCCGACATCGACCCGTGGACCAGGTTGTGCTGACTCGCCAGCCACGACACCTTTGTTTACCAACACATTTAGCGCTAGAAGGAGGGCCATGTCGCAGGAGCATCCCGCAGGAGCTCTCCCAGAAGGAGAGCCACCGGCCGGTCACCCCTCTGTCGGGCTCAGAGATCAGCCTCCCCCCAGAGACAAGGGGATCCCGGCCTCAATGTCAGATTTCTACTGGCGCTTGTTCAATGACCAGGGGTTGTCACCTCCCGGACTTGTTACAGGACCCTCGGCCATGTCACCCGAGGCGTTCCTTAGCCTAACCAAGCAAGTCCAAGCAATGGCAGAAATGATGCAGACGCTCGTCCCACTCATTCCCCATATCGTACGGCTAGCAGCTTCCCCGACCGATCCGGTACTACAAAGGCCGAGTGGGGAGCAAGCCGGGACGGGAGAAGCCCGAGAGCACATAACGGACCCGAGAAACCTACCCGAGCAGGGCATACCCGCACCCTGCCGAATCACACCACCCCGCTCCGAGCCCAACCCCATATCGTCGGACTCAACGAATGACTCGCTTAAGATCCAGTTGTCCCGGGTCAACCAACGCTTGGACGAGTTCCAGCACGAGTTCCAGAAGTCGCAGAGCGAGTCGAACAAAGGTAGCTCGGGCGGATCCCCTTTTGCTCAGGAAGTGCAGGACAAGCCTATGCCTCTTAATTTCAGACTGTCGACGTTGGAGACATACGACGACGGTTCCGATCCCACAGAGCACGTTGCTGCATTTCGGGCTCAAATGGCCCTCTACGGCACCTCCGACGAGCTGATGTGTTGGGCATTCCCGACCACCTTTAGGGGACTAGTGCGAGCGTGGTTCAGCCGACTACTCCCGTCCTCGATCTTATCTTTCGACTAGCTCACTAGGGAGCTCAAGAAAAATTTCCTCGCTAGCATCCGACCCTGACCCTCCATGGCCACCTTGCTCGCGTTGTTGTAGCGCGAGGATGAATCGCTCGCTCAATTTGTCACCTGCTTCACCTCGGAAATCCAGGGATTCCCAGACGCTCATCCTTCTTTGATCGTGCAGGTGTTCCTAACGGGTTTGAAGCCTTCTAGATTCTTCTGGTCGTTGATCGAGAAGTCGCTAACAGCCATCCCCGAGATGCTCCAGCGCGCCAACCAGTACATCATTGCCGAAGCCCTAGTGGAAGGAAAGCGCCTGGACGGGAAGAGGCCGAGAACCGAACAATCTCAGGGGACAACCTCAACAGCCCCGACACAACCCCGCAGGAGGCCCGACCGACTAGAGCTGATGCTCCCGAGACCCCCGCCTCTTCCTCTGAACGCATCTCGTGCCGAGATCTTCCTCCAAATCAAGGAAAAAGGCCTCCTACGGCAGCCCAACCACCTGAAAGCCACTCACAAAGATCGGTCCAAATATTGCAGGTTCCACCGAGACTACGGCCACGATACGGAGACCTGCCGCGATCTCCAGAATCAAATCGAGGACCTGATTCGAAGAGGTCACCTCGGGCGCTACCTCAAGGAGACCTAGGAAGCAACTCTGCGCCCCAGGGGACCCGTCGAGAGACAGATCGACGTCATCTCCGGAGGGCCGACCGCTGGCGGCAGCAGCTCAACCGCAAGGAAGGCCTACACCCGGAGCATGGTTAAGAAACGCCCCCGACTCGAATTCGAGCCAAAAATCACTTTCGGACCCGAAGAGGCCGAGCAATCCCATCACAACGATGCTTTGGTGATATCCGTTTGGATCGCCAACGCTCAGGTCAAAAGGGTAATGGTCGATACCGGGAGCTCTGCTGACGTGCTCTACCTCGACGCCTTCAGGAAGCTCGGCTTAACCAATGGGGACCTTACCCCCATGGCATCAGCACTCACTGGATTCACAAGGGATTCTATCTCCCCGCTCGGAACCACTGCTCTTCCTGTCACCATCGGGGAAGAGCCGAGGGTTAAGACGATAATGACCACCTTTATGGTAGTCGACCTACCCTCGGCCTATAACGTCATCCTCAACCGACCAACGCTCAACAAGTTGAAAGCAGTGGTGTCCACTTACCACCGAGCCATTAAGTTTCCAACCCCAGTACGGATCGGGGAGTCTCGAAGTGATCTGGGAGAATCAAGGCGGTGTTATCTTACAGCAGTCACTCTCCCAAAGAAGTCATGTCCTCGTCAAGTCCCGGATCCTCGAGAAGGAGCTGTGGCGCCAGGGCGTCTAGAGCCTCTCGAGTAACTTGTCGAGGTACCCCTGAAAAGGAACCGGCTTGACCTGACCGTAAAAGTCGGGACAACGCTCCCCGAAGCAGATAAGCTCCAGCTCATTGATTTCCTGAGGGAAAACGTCGATGTATTCACATGGTCCCCCGAGGAGATGCTCGGGATTGACTCGGATGTGACCCAGCACCAGCTCAACATCGACCCCAAGGCTCGACCGGTGAGGCAGAGGCCGAGGAAGTTCGCTCCTGATCGACAGAAGGTGATCAGCGACGAAATCGACTGCCTCAAAAAAGCAGGATTTATTACCGAGGTGAAATACTCTCGGTGGCTGTCGAATGTAGTCCTCGTTAAAAAACTTAATGGAAGCTGGAGGATGTGCGTTGACTACACCGATCTCAATCATGCATGCCCTAAATACTGCTATCCTCTCCTGAGAATCGACCAACTGGTCGATGCCACCGCAGGCTATGAGCTCCTTACGTTCATGGACGCATTCTCGGGCTACAACCAAATCCGGATGGCACCTAGGGATCGAGAGGATACGACCTTCATCACCGACAAAGGTATATATTGCTACAAAGTGATGCCTTTCGGTCTAAAAAATGCCGGGGCAACTTACCAAAGAATGGTCGACAAACTATTCAAGCACCAGCTCGGGAGGAACATGGAAATATACGTGGACGATATGATCGTAAAGAGCAAAAATGCAAGTACACACCTGGCCGACCTAGCGGAGACATTCCAAACACTCAGGTGGTTCAACATACGCCTAAATCCCGCGAAGAGTGTCTTTGGGGTCAGCTTGGGGAAGTTCCTTGGCTTTACCATTCATCAGAGGGGGAATAGATGCCAACCTGGAGAAGGTTTGGGTCATAACCGAAATGCATTCCCCCCGCTCGATTAAGGAGGTGCAGCGCCTCACCGGGAGGTTGGCAGCGCTCAGCAGGTTCGTGTCACGTTCGGACGACAAGTACCTCCCCTTCTTCCGAGCTCTGCGACAGGCCGATCGCTTCACGTGGACCCCAGAATGTGAAGAAGCCTTCAAAAGGCTGAAGGTGTGCCTTGCTCTCCTGCCTCAACTCACTACACCCGAGCTAGGCGAAACCCTTGGTCTCTACCTGGCAGCCTCAACGCAGGCGGTCAGCTCGGTGTTGGTTCAGTAAACGCCACCAGTGCAACAGCCCGTCTACTACGTCAGCCACGTCCTCATCGGGCCCGAGGCGTGGTACTCCCCGATCAAGAAGTTGGCCCTCGCGTTAATAAATACAGCCCAAAAGCTGCGACCCTATTTCCAAGCCCACACGATCAAAGTAATCACCGACCAGCCATTGCGACAAATCCTTTCCAACTTTAACGCATCGGGTCGGCTACTACGGTGGTCGGTCGAGCTCAGCGAATTTGACATTCAGTACTCATCTAGGACTGCCATCAAAGCTCATGTACTGGCTGATTTCATATCTGAATTAACCCCTGAAGATCACGCTATTGAACAGGAGAATGACGAGCGCGCATGGACCCTGCACGTGGACGGCTCCTCCACTGCCGAAGCGGCCGAGATCGCACTTATCCTCAAAAGCCCATCCGGAGAAACCTTCGAGAAATCGCTCTGATTACGATTTTGAGCCACCAACAATGAGGCCGAGTACGAAGCGCTACTTCACGGCCTACGCCTCGCCCTGGAGATGCATGTCGTTAACCTCGAAGTCTTCAGTGACTCCCAGTTGGTGACGGAACACGTCAATGGGAGCTATGAAGCCCGGGAGCCAACAATGGCGTTATACTTGGCAGAAGCAAAGCGGCTCGCCCACCGCTTCGGCCGCCTCTCGATCGCTAGGATACCTCGGGCACGGAACACGCGGGTCGACACATTGGCTAAAACAGCCTCGGCTCGCAGCCTTGCGGCAACCCCGACAACTGAGTTCGTAACGACCCCGACGATGCCGGCTCATGGAGTCGCCAACACAGAGGTCTCACCAAACTGGACGGAGGAGATCCTCCACTTCAAGAAGGACAGGACGGAACCCGATGATCCCACGGCAGCAAGATGACTGAGGCGAACCCAAGCCTGGTACTACGTGGTTGGTGGAAAGCTGTACCGCAGAGCTTTCTCTCAACCTCTCTTGCACTGTCTTGCACAACCGGAAGCTGAAACGGTCCTCGCCGAACTCCACGAAGGGATATGTGGGGAGCACATCGGGGGACGAACTTTGGCCTTCAAGACCTCAAGGCAAGGATACTACTGGCCGACTATGTGCCAAGACGCCATGGAATACGTACGGCAATGCCAACAGTGCCAAATGCACGCTCGATTACAGCACCAGCCGGCAACACACCTTCACCCAATGGGGACTGGACCTCCTCGGGCCTCTCCCCCCAATCTCAGGGCAACGGTGTTTCCTTATAGTCGGGGTCGACTACTTCACGAAGTGGGTTGAAGCTAAGCCCTTAGCCTCCATCACTGAGAAACAAGTTCAAAGCTTCACGTGGAAGAACATTATCACCCGATTCGGAATCCCGAGAGCTATCATCACCGACAATGGGGCCCAATTCAACAACGCTAAGTTCAAGGCCTATTGCCAGTCATATGGAATATAGTTGAGGTTCAGCTCGGTTGCACACCCCCAAACCAATGGCCAGACTGAAGTAATGAATCAGGCGATTCTGGAGGGCCTCAACAAGAGGGTCTCGGGCACGCGTAGAGCCTAGGTGGATGAACTCCCTAGCGTCCTATGGGCGATACGAATGACTCCCAAAGCCGCCTCGGGAGAGTTTCCGTTCAGTTTGGCGTTCGGGACCGAAGCAATCCTCCCGCCCGAGATGGTGTTCTCAACCCTGCGCACCTCTAGCTACGAGCAAGAAGGCTCTGAGGAGGGCCTGCGAGAAAATCTAGACCTCGAAGAGAAACGAGCTAAGGCCCATCTGCGTACCTTGGTGTACAAGAAGGCAGTGGCTCAGATGTACAACTGCAAAGTTCGACCGGGACCAATCAAAGTTAGGGACCTCGTCCTTCGAAAGGAAAAGGTGAGCGACCCGACCATAACGAGAGGAAAACTCGCGCCTAACTGGGAAGGCCCCTATCGAGTCTGCGATGTGGTCCGAGAAGGGACCTACCGACTGGAGACTATGGAAGGAGCCCCTTTGCCGAGGCCTTGGAACGCGATGAATTTGAAGAAATTCTATCCGTAAAGACCAAAGGATGAGGTCCTAGAAAGACGCATTTCATCAAATGAAAGAAGCATCTACATCCGTGGTAGAGGGCAACGAGAAATCAGGATTCCAAAACAAGAGCTTTCATTGATAAAAGACATATAAACATCGAGGTCGGGCGATATAGTTTCAAATTTCAACCCGACCAAACCAAAAAGGAAAATATAGTCCCTAGCTCCGAGGGGGGGTCTTGGGCCTGTCATCAAAAGGGATAATCATCGGCATATCGACGCCTTGGTCCTCTGTTCGGTCGGCAAAAGGGTCCAGCTCCAGTTCCAAATCCAGGTACCTCGCCCGAAAACGAGCGTAAGCTACTCGATACCCGAACTCGTATGTCACCCACCCCGACCTCACCAGGCCGCGTTCAAACCCAGCAGACGACTTGTACTCGACGAGCGCCTCCTTTATCTTCTCGGGCTGCATCAGTCGCTCCTTCAAGACCTCTTTGGCGGCTCAGGCCGAAGATCTGGCGGTCTCGACATCGTGAGAAAGCGTCAACAACTCATCATCCAGCATCCGGATGCGTGACCGACTCTCCTCCAGCTCGGCCTTCAAGCGAGTCACCTCTTCGTCCAGAGCAGAGGCACGCTGTTTGGCCGCAGCGACGACTTCCGGGCTACCTCGGGTCTTCAACTCTAGGATCTCCAACTGAAGGGAGGCGTGAATGGCCGACTGGTGCTCGATCACCCGACCAGCATCGAGGACTCGGTCGATCAGCACCATGGCGTAATGTTGACCCTGCATAAAGATCGGCGTCAGGACCTACACAAGGAAGGATTAAACAATGGAAGAAAACCGCTACTTACCCAGATGAATGACTTTGCTGCTCAGTCCGCCAGCACTTCCGAGGGGGAGTAGTAAAGCTCCTTCACCATGGCCGGGTGGAGTGTCCCTCGGAGGAATTCTCGGGCAGTTGGACTGTTGCCCCAGATGCGACTATCGGCTTTGAGAGACGCCCACCGAGAGGTATAGGGGGTTCCTGGCTCCCCAGCCGGGAGGTCAATCATGGCTAAGGCCTCGAACTCCTCGCCTTCGGTCCGAGGGCGGACGCGACACATATGACGCATCGACGTTGGGTGCGCAGGCGCCCTCTTGGAAGGATCACTACCGGACGACCCGGCCACCCCCTTTTCCCTTCGCGCTCTCCGCGCCCCCGCCTTGGGAGGTAGCCTCGGGCGATCTCGAGACAGTGCTCTCATGAGCGGCTGAACTCACAGGTGCCTTTTAGGCCATGGTATTCGTCTTCTTCTGAGGACGGCTCGCCTCCGACGATCTCGACGCCCTCTTGGGTGTGCCCTTTCACGGGGCACCCCTAGCTCCAGAACCATCACCACCCCGAGACGATGGCGTCGCGGCCCTGCCGTGAGACGTCCCCTTCACTCGCTGAAGGTCCACCATCTCTGCAAAAAAAAGCCAGATTGGTCAAGTGCCTCAAGACGGGCGGACGACCCGTAACATGCTAATAGCCATACCTCGGGTGGCCGGGCTCAGTCCTGCTTTGACCAGCCACTCCTCGATCATTGCCCTGATTGCCCGAGAGGAGGACATGATGCCCCTCAACCGATCCACGACCATCATTTCTCCAACAGAAAGCAACGGGGGGGTGTTGTTGACGGTTCGGGAAGTCCACCCAGTACTAAAGCCCCACCCCGACTACAACTAACGAAGAAGCGGCTCTTCCAACCTTTGTTGTTGGAGGGAGCGCCGCTGATCTTACTCCAGCTGCGGGCGGTCAGGTAATACCCGCCTCGACCCTTACACAGACGGAAGCAGGCCAGGAAGAGGGTTCTGGTCGGCTCGATCCCAGCCCCCCAACATTCCCCGATAAAGGCCACCAGATTACGCCAAGAGTTTGGCGCCATCTGAGATGGTGATATGCCCCATTTACGGAGACATTCCCCAATGACGGGATGAAGCGGGAACCGCAGCCCCACCTCGAGCGCCCCCGCGGTCAACTCGAACCCGTCGGGAAACTGATCATACGGCCGCTGACCAGGCCAGGGGGCGTGAATGCTATAGCACTATGGGATGCGATAACGATCTTGAAGCACCCTCAAAAAGTCCTTGGTCACCACCGAGTCCATATTATGCCACGACTTGAGGGCTACGAGTACGGCAGAGCTCCCTGCAGCCTCCGGGGAAGCGCCATCGGAGGACACACAAACCACTCGTGGGCCTCCTGAAGAAGAAGATGAGGAAGAAGAAGAGGATCGAGACATCCCAACCTCAGGGTTGGAAGGAAGAAGCCAGGGCGCGGACTGAGGGACTGAAGCAAAAGTGATTACGACCGCTCTGGAGGAAGCTTATAAAGCGCAGGCCACACTGCCGCGGGACGACGTTTGGGTTCCCCGAGAAGTGAGGTGGTTGAAGCATTTAAAACCCATCATGACCCCTTGGATTTGCCAGATTTGCCGGCCTTGGAGCTCCCGCCAGAGGCATCCCGTCATCCAAAATCTCCCGCCAGAGGCGTCCTGACATCCAAAATCTCCCCCCAGAGGTCACTCAAAGCAAGAAATCTCCCGCCATATCCCCGCACCATGCCATCTGGCCCACCACGCGGCACAAGGGCGCCCAAGGAGAATTCAGAACTCGACTCATAGGTCCAGTCCTACCCGGGTCACTCAAGATTGCTCTTGACTTGCAACTCGTCGGCACAAAAACCTGAGCCTAAGTTGCATCTCAGCCAGTCCAACGCCCGAGTCACATCTCGGCCAATCCAATGCCCAAGCCACGCCTCATGGCCAGTCCAACGCCCGAGTCGCATCTCGGCTAATCCAACGCCCGAGCCACGCCTCGCGGTCGGTCTAATGCCCGAGTCATACCTCGCCCGAGTCGCTCTAGATCGGTTCCCGACTTGCGGCTCACTGGCGCAAAGCCTGAAACTGAGATCAGCTGCTCGCCCCACAGGCCCAGACCTCGCCCGAGTCGCTCCAGGTCGGTTCCCGACTTGCGGCTCGCCGGCGCAAAGCCTGAGCCCGAGATCAGCTACTCGGCCCACAGGTCCAGTCTTTGCCCGAGTCGCTCCAAATCGGTTCCCGACTTGTGATTCGAAGAACCCGGGTTTAGTCACTCGACCCACAAGGCCAATCCAACGTTCGAGCCACATCCTGGCTGATCTAACTCTCAAGCCATAACTGTCGGCCTAGTCCATTGCCCGAATCGTTCCAACTCATGATTCGCCAGCCACAACTCCAAGCCGCGCCAGATTAATTATTCGACCTACGACACGATGGCCTCACCCCGTTCGACCCGGTCGCCCGATCGGCAGTCTCGGCCCTTCTCGAGGCGCAGAGCGCTGCTCCTCCAAATCGTCCCGTGGCGAGCCAACCTAGGTCCCACTCGCAAGCTATCAACACAATCATAGCGTTCCGACCCAGTCACACCTCTCGGCCCTTTGGGGACCTGCGGCGTGCCTTGACGGGGGGGAGAAGTGATAAGGCATATTTTGCCCCTAGGACACATCACAGCCAATGCCACACGTCGTGTGGGAATCCGTACACTAGGGCGTCGCACAACACGTCTTATCTCGGTAAACCCAGGACGGCACCATCCCCACACGCCAAGTCAGAGTCTGTACCGAGGCACTATCTGATGCGTCCACCACGCTAACCCGCGTACGACCGACCTTCTTACAACAGTATAAAGACCTCGGGCCGCCCTCCAGACAGAGGGAGGAGGAAGAAAAGAAAAACAATCAAACACTCCACTTACTTGCTTGTCGGAGAGGCCAAAGTCGAGGATCACCCGACGAAGGCCTTTTTTTGCAGGAGAGTGGCCGCACATTCCACGCGAGCGTCCCAACTTCGAAAGTCGCCGATTGGTGTTCCCGTGGTGAGTCATCAACCAGCATCCGGATCAAAGAACATCGATCGAGGTCCCGTCGCCAGGGATCGATCGACCTCGATGACCTGCTCAGCCAACAGGAGACTCTCGACATCGACCCGTGGATTAGGTCATACTGACTCGCGGCACCTTTGTTCACTAACAACATGTAATGAAAAAATATCAGTAAGGATTTTGCAACGTTGAAGAGATGAGAAGACATGAAGCATACGACTCGTTCACATTTGACACAGTAAATGAACTAAGGAGGATAGACAAATAGATCATAACATAAAGATGATGACGAATGTGGAACATGCGAATAATTTAGAGGCATAAATATGGGTTAATTTCTTTGGAGTTATTTATGATTAGAAAGTTAACTCTCAAACTCACACCTGCTTAAAAAAAAAAAAATGGAAAAAACCGATTCTTAACCGATAGATAGGATGATAGAAAAAATAATAATAGAAGAAGGAAGACCGGTGAAGTCCGTACACCGCCGAGCCGCCAAAATTTCGACCTTTAATCCATCGTTTGCGAAATAAATGAGCTCGACGACGCGCGATTTCCGCCCGGCGAAGCGGCGCCGGCCAAATCAGAGAGGGATGCGCGTGGGCCCGGGTGGCGAGCCGCACGGCGCACATCGCACGGCTCCCGCGGCCGCGACTGCCCTATCGAACGGTCGTCGTCGTCCCCTAGATCTCGCCTCCGCTCTCTATACCGTCTGGCTACGTGGGCCCCTCTGTTCCTCCAATTGGAATGTAGGTGGTGCAAGGGGCCCGAATCTTTATTTGCTCGGGGAAGGAGAAAAAGATTACCTGCCTAATAAAATCCACCCAGCTGTTGGTATAAAAGATTCGGTATTGTTCCCCAAATTTTCCTAATATATTCAGTATTATTTGCTCACAATTCACGGATTCTTGAGTCGCTCCTATCAACATGGTAAGAGAATTATTCGATCTCATCTGTTATTGTTGATTTCAAGACTTGCAGTAGGAATTGCTCTTCGAAATTCTCTTCGATGGTTTGGTTTCTTCCTTGGTGAACGTCTCGATGTAATATTGTTAACGAAATCTTGGGTTTTTTTGCAAGGTGGGGTATGCGTTCCATTACAAGAAGAAGAGTGTCATCAAGACAGAGGAGGAGGAGGAGGAGGAAAGCTTACTTGGTAAGATAAGGGGGAGGGGGAGGGGGCGGCGGAGGAGCGTGGCGGAGGCGGGGGGATCGGGATGGGTGGAGTTACTGCTGCGGAGCAAGTTCTTCGGGGTGTGCGAGGAGCACAAGGAGACGCGGAAGAGCGAGGAGAACATCTACTGCGTCGACTGCGGGCGCCGCATGTGCCCCCACTGTGTCGCCGGGCCTGCTTGCCCCCACCGCGCCCACCGCCTCCTCCAGATCCGCCGCTACGTCTACCAGGACGTCGTCCGCGTCCACGACATGCAGAAGCTCCTCGACTGCTCCCGAGTCCAGGTAGACACATACCTTCGTCTTCTTCTTCTTCCCTATTGTTGTACAGCGCATAAATTTGAAAGCATTTACCGGCACTCAATTTATCTCTTTTTGTTGAATTATATTCGTAATTTAAATTTTTTTTACCGGTTTGGATTAAGAAGAAAAAGGTAATTCTTTGCTTCGATTACTACTATTCTCTTAATTCTCTTGTTAATTTAAGGAATTTCTCTATTGATTTTGGTGACCAGCCGTACACCGTGAACGGCGCCAAAGTGGTGCTGCTGAATCCCAGGACGCAATCAAAGCCGTCCAAGTCGAACGCGGGCGGGTCCGCCTGCGAGCTCTGCCGTCGATCCATCTCGGAGACCAATCGATACTGCTCTATCGCTTGCATGGCCGACGTGGAACGAGCCGGGGCGCCCGGGCCCATCGGATGCAACCCATCGGAGCCGTTCCTTCCGACTCTGACGGCAGGGCTCGAGGGGTCGCAGTCCCCGTCGTGCTCGTTCTCGCCTCAGCCGTCCGATGCGTGCCGAGACGATTTCCACCCTTGGATCACCGAGCCCCCCTGTCCGAAGGTCCACAGAAGGAAAGGACGCCCTCGCCGGGCCCCACTTTTGTGAGCTTCTACTTTAATCTTTATGAGTTCGATTAAAACGTTGAATTATATGATATGCTTAAAAGAAATAACAGAAATGGCGGCAATGAGTTAACATACCGTAAGGAATTCTCTCTGCAATATGTTATCTTCGTCTTGGGAAACTTAACCCTTCCTGTGAAAGTAATATAAAAGAAATGTCATGAGACTAAATGATCATCATTAAGAACATTTCTAGGTAGTAGATTGGTAACGAAGACAAATTAAATGACAGAATCCTATTAATTACTCACACAGATCAGCGGAGTAATCCAACAACAAATACATTAACCAATGAAACAATATTTTCGTTCAGAAAGCCCAACGCCCGAAACCACCTCACGGATCACAAACTGTACAATGGGGAGAGGGAATGCAAACCTCACTGTCATATCAATTCAAGAAGTCTGACACTCTTTAAATCAAGAACATGGCACTCTTATTGATCCCAATACCTATTACATGTAAGATGAGAAGTAGCTGACTGGTGAGTACTGCACAGGTTTTCCCAGCACTTCCCAAGAGATATATATATATATAATTCACGGACTATGTCATAGTGACAATCTGTTGTGGACTATGGAACTTATGATTGCTTGGAGAAGGAATCTATAAAAACTGAGCTCACTTGGAGAACACCATTAGTGAAAACCAAAATCAGAACCATAATCCTTCCTCGTCCATAAGTCATATGCTTGCTTCAAAGCTGAAAAGGAAATTAGATTAACTTGTCACTTTGAAGATTTATAATTTTTTTGTATGAAGAAATTTAAGCTATAGAGCATGACTGGAACCTGAATATCAATTCCAACGACAAAGAAAAATGCAAAACCACTCTTTCTTATGGCAAATAAGGCAAAAAACAAATCTACGGTCAAAATAATTTTTTTTTTTTTTTTTTTGTGGTAAACATGTTACTATAAGCAAGCATTGGTGCAACAGAGGAATTGTTCAAGCAACAGGATGCTGTTCACATTAAATTATTTTATCACAAATATCAGTTTCCTTCAACAACAGAACTTTCACTATGTATACATAGTATGTATACGACATTTCCTTCTACTTCTCCACCTGGAAGCCTGCATCTCGTGCACAAGTTGTGCATGCAAGTATACGTGTTGGTTTCCGAAACTGAATTTTGCAGAGTCGAGACAAATACTAAAAACTAGCATAACCAATACATTGATAACCATAGAAACTCTGTGGCCACACTAAATTTATACAATGGACTTAACCTATTCAACATGTAGAAGGTAGCACATTTGTTTTTCTGGCTGAGCCCATGTGACCTACTTAGTCCGAGTTAGGATAGCCATTAACCATGTCAAGGCCTAACCTGATCTAATGATGGAATAATTGGCCTATTAAGTTTTCTTTAGCTCAATCCATTGGTCCCCAATGCCTAAGCTCAAATTAATAATAATGCACTCATTATACCCCAAGTCAATCTAAGTATTAATGTAGTGCCCAAGTCTTATACACTTTGAATTATGACTAACATATCAATAAAAACACAAATAATATGTATATGTTACTCTCACTTCATAATATAATTTGTAATTCTTATGTTTCATAAATATGATAAATGACATGCTCATGTTTTTTACTTTTAAGATTGAAGTACATGCTTTCCAAAAATATTATTCTCAGTATTCTATAAAATATTGACTGAGTATGCATAAACATTAATGTTTACGTTATGCATAGTACAACAAGCCAAAATGTGCTAGCAAACTTGAATATAAAGTTATGATAATAAGCATACATATAGTGACTAGAAGTTACGATTGAATTTTAATCGATTTTAAGTGAATCTTAAGGCTTCAATGAATTTAAACACAATCAAAGTAAGAAAATTTAAGTTTTAAACCTCATGCATATGGAGGATAATAAGCTACTTAGGCATAGATGGATTAATGAAAAATTAAATGGAGATACAAATAAAAAAGAAGTGTTTAGATCATAAGTGAGATTGAAGGATGAGTTTAGATCAAGAATATTATTTTTACCAAACCAAATCAAACTCAATTAAAGTTCCTACAATATTAAAATTATACTAGTAAAAGAAGAAGAAAAAAAAGAAAACTTGAAATGAGGTCTAATGGGATTGAACCCTATACCTCAAGATAACCTAAGTACCTCTCCATTAATTTTGGCCCCATCCTCTTTACTCAATTGATAACCCACTACTCTTTCTCTTCTTCTTGAGTCATTATCTTCGCTTTTCTCAAGGAGGCCATGAAACCTGAGCTCTGAGGAAGATTGAGGTAAGAAAAACTTAACTCTTCCCTTGCTATGCCTAGGGATTCAGTTTTACATATTATAGGTTGATCTTTTCAACTGCTTTTCAGTCACCTAGACTTTGAATTTATTTTTGATTTTTGGACATATTTTGGATGATTCTTTTATAGTTCTAAGGCCACTGGTATGACATTAATCTGATATTAGTGCATAGAGTTATTATGGTCCCAATTTAAGGTACTCAGAATCCCTTATTTTCTAAGAAGGAATTATGTTCGAGCTGAATTAGCCCCCTTAAAGGATATGATTAGGGTTTAGCCTTTTGATATGTTTTAAAACGTTCATTTAGAGTTATGTGAGATTTGGAATAGAGTGAATACCACCTCTGTGCATCAAGATATGAGGTTTATAAGTTCAGTCCCAACCCAATTTCAACAAAACAAAATAGGTGTTAGTAATTAAATTAGGAGGATAGTTTTGCCTCCAAATGATTTTGTTTTAAGCTAAAATTTGATGTGTACTTAGTTTTATATGTCTCCTAGTCTTCTATAAAATTTCATAATAATTCAAGATCATTTGGTCAACTAGAATAATGAAGTAAATTTTTTTTGCAGAATAGTGTGATAGTTTAATTGATGCTATCGAGTTTATTTGATTATAGAGTGAATTATTAGAAAATTTGATGGTGGAATCTAGATAAATTTTTTAATTAATTATAGTTTATTTTATCAAGAATTTTATCAAGCTTTTTCTATGGATTATTGTAATGAATTATTATAAATCGATAATTCAAGAGGTAGGGTTCTTAATTAATGTATCTCATGACCCTATGTTCCTAATTTGATAGGTGTATCGCTCACTAGCACGCTTGATCAATAAGGAACGTGGTGTTTCATTGGTATCATCATTTTTGAGTTCAATCAAGTAAATTTAATTCACTGTAAAATAGTGATCGTATAAATTATCGTATGCATAATATATTTTGGAAAGTATGTTTTGAATGATGTGATCGTCATGAACTCGTCATGAGCTAAATGTGGATGTATATATTTTGTAAGCATAAAAATATATGAATTGTGATAAAAATGTCTTGTATGCATGCATATATGATGACACAGTGTGGGAGTGCACGGATATGTTACAACAAGCTATGCACGTATATGTTATAACGTGCGGTGTGCAAGTGCACGTATATGTTATGACGTGTGATGTGGGAGTGCACGTATATGTCATGACATGCGATGTGGGAGTGCACGTATATATTAAGACATGCAGTGTGGGAGTGCACATATATATTATGACGTACAATGTGAGAGTGCATGTAAATGTTATTATGCGATGTGGGAGTGCATGTATATGTTATGACGTGTGATGTGGGAGTACACATATATGTCATGACATGCGATGTGGGAGTGCACGTATATATTAAGACATGCAGTGTGAGAGTGCACATATATATTACGACGTACAATGTGGGAGTGCATGTAAATGTTATTGTGCGATGTGAGAGTGCACGTATATGTTATGATATGAAGCGTAGAAATCCATGCATTTGCTTTGTTTCCTACATATGCATATAAGAATTTTGAATTTATTTCAACGTCGAACTTTATGTCCTTATTGTGCATACACTATGTTGTAGAGCAGTGATTTCAATAGGTGCTCGGGCGAGGCGAGGCCCGAGCACCTCGCTTCAAAGAGGCGCTCGCCCGAGCCCAGGCGCCGGGCGCTTCGGGCAAGCGCCTGGGTTAAACCAGGCGACCAAACCAGATTTTTAGGTCTGGTTGGTCTCCGATGCTTTAGTTGGTTCAATCGAACCAACTAAATCACCGATATCAGGCTCCCTCTCGCAATTTCCCAGACTTCCCCAACCCTAACACTCGCGATTTTGCCGCCGAGATTTCTTCTCCGCTGCCACTGTCGCTACTCACCGATGAAACAATCGCTGCTCACCGACTGCTCGTCGCTGCCACAATCACTGCTCGCCGTTGCTGTCGTCGCTCGCCATTGTTGTCGCCGCTCCCACTGCCACTCGCAGCTCCCACTCCCACTCCCGCTGTCACTCGCCGCTCCCGCTGTCGCTCGCAGCCCCCACTCCCACTCCCGCTATCACTCGCTGCTCCCGCTGTCACCGCCGCTCCCGCTCCAGCTACAGCTATCACCTGCTATCGCTGCCGTTGCCTCAGCAGCCTCGGTCTTCTCACACTCTTCTCATTATACTGTTAATAGTATATTAACAATATACTGCTAACTATATACTAATAATAGTATTTTTATTTATTAGATTAATAATATATTATTTTGATTTTAGTACTATTAATTTTTATTTATTTAATAGTATATTTTTTATTTAAAAAATAAAAAAAATACTATTATGATTTATTTATTTATTATGATTTTGTACCTGATTTTCTTAATTTAATAGCATATTTTTTATTTAAATAATTATATTTATTAATTATATTATATATTTTTATATTTTAGCGCCTCGTTTCGCTCGGGAGAGGGCCTAGGCGAGCGCCTAACGCCTCGGGCGTTTTTGGACCTTGGCGCCTAGCGCTTTTTAAATCACTGTTGTAGAGTTATGCTTACTAAACAAGTCATAAGATGATATGTGTATCATTAAATATCTTATGCCCATGATTTTGAAATGTTGTATATATGACATGATACATGCTCACCTAAATAAAATTATAAAGGCTTATACTTACTGAGTGATTACTTATTACAGACCTTATTTTGCAGGTAAGGATACTAGTAACCCATCCAAGTGATTGGGTAGGGAAGTGAACACGTGCAAGTCCATGCCAACGCAGATATGGACGATAGCCTATGGGCATTTTGTGTATATAAATTTTAGATCTGTTATGTTTATATTTTTCTTTAGTTAGATGGTATAAGTATGTATAGGTGTCAAAAGCACTATATACAGGAGAACCTTGTCATTTTGTTTAGTAATTAGCATTTTTTAATTTTAAGATTGTCTACTTTTCGTTGATCCCCTATCGATAAAAGTAATGAAAATTGAAATGTGACATCCTATTTTAATCATGCATATAGAGTATGGGTGAGACTAGGAATAAGGTGTCACAATTAACACATCACACTTCCGATGTGGGAACTAAATCGGTGCATTACATTCTCGCACACTAAAGTCATTTAAGGACTTGACGTCTCGTTGTTAAGGCTTCAACAAAATCCAAAATTTGACCTTAGTATGACACATGTGAGACGATCTAATGGTGGATCCATGCAGTGACAAGTTAATCTTCTTTTCTTTAATCTAAGGTCTAGCCCAATGACGAAGCCCCATCCATAGGTAGTGATTTTCGACTCGAGTCCCTCGACATGCCTAATACTAGGTCGGTTTATGATGAAATAACTTGACCCATGACCTTAATTAAGCCGAAACTAGAGACTCAACATTTAAGCTAAGTTAAAAATAGTACAATTATCAGCTCCTTATAAATCAATCTAAATCTTTAGACACACCAGATGTGAGACTAAATCAAGGTGTTACAGATCAGATTTAGGATAAATTTGGACAATTGGGTGTTTAGTTAGGTTCAGCAATGTGTAGGGTGAGATTTGTGAGCACCTACCAGTCAAATGTAGTAATGCATAGGTTCAGCAATGTGTAGGTTCAGCAATACATAGGTTCAGCAATACCTGTTGTTGCTCCTAGTTAATGTAGTAATGGTAGTAGGTCGGCATTTTTGGGCCTCGCACCTACTGTAACCCCTTAAGCCAGATTAGGGTATCCGTGAAATGGGTTTAGGAAGAGTACAAGTGAAAAAGAAAAAAAGCACTCGAAGCAAGTTTAGTATGAGTTTCAGAACCTGTATACTTAATCATATTCGGAACAGGTAGGGTGGAATTTGCAAGTACTCTACCTGATGTCCTTCCTAATCCCACCTAGCTCAAGACAAATAGATATGAAGTTCGGTATAGTTGATTCAATCAACAACCCAGAACAATGACCATTTCAAACCAATATTGAAGGTCAACTCTTTAACCAAAAAAACTTGCTTCGCCAGGATGGCTGATTCATGGAGGACAAAGAAAACAAAGCAGTTGATTTTTGGATACCGTATCAAACCAAGGCACAAGAACAATGATATTATGCTGCACAAATAGCAACAATGAGATGTCAAATGACTAAGCATCAAAAGCATATATTATTTATCTGTTCAATCACTAAGATTTTATTTTTGTGCAAGTCATGTTACAAGTTAAGCAAAAAAAATAAAACATGCATTCAATTATAACAACCAGATGGCAAAAAGAAAGAAGAGATAGGTAAGCACAATAACAAAAAGGGAAATCATATCAATTTAGACTCATGCCTGTAGGTATCACCCATCAGTGCCTCTCTGGCATGATTCTTGGACATACTATATAACATTATAACTGATGGGTGAGAACCTTAAACAATCTGATATTTTCTTATTTTCTTCATCAATACATGATAAAAGTATCCTATGAATGCAAAAAGCCAATAAATCTTTACCATATTTATAGAGAGTTAGGGAGCAAAATGAGCAACTCATACTTGAAAATGGGGTTGGATTATGTGCGCCTCACTGTTGCTGGACCTCTAACAGCCTTAATACTTTGGGAATCTCTAAAGCAAACAAAATGCACAAGTGTCTTTCCATTGGGGTATACTGCAAAAACACTGCTCCCAATCCGCTTATGGCAAAGAGAACACATGCTATCAGCATCAACCTTCACTATTGCTCGACGACAATTATAAAGCTCTTCTTTGACCTGATAAAGTACAAAAGATCAATAGGGCAATAAAGCAGGTGTTATCAAACCTTGCAGATATGCCATTATAGAGAAGTGTGGACATGATTTATTTAGCAAGCAAACCAATCCAGCTGATAAAAGAGTTTCTAAAGGCACGTCTAAAATAAAGGTTCCACTCACTTTGTCTAGAATAAAGACTAACCTTCCTATGCTAGCGAAAGTTATCTTGAAAGCAAATATAAGTAAAACCTAGTCACCATGTTTATGAAAAAATTACCTGCAAATTCTCATTGGATGTCAAGCTCTTGATAACTGAATAGTTCCGGCTGCCTTCAGTAGATTTCCTCAGAAGGGGCTTGAGGAAAGGAAGCAGATCCTGACAAAATTGAATTAATGGTTTAAGTTTAATGAAAATTTTCAAAAGCTGCAAATAAGTGGTAAGTATTGAGTTACCATTATTGATAAGACCACTGTGCACTTCTCCAACGAATTGTTGGATGTTAAATAGCAGTCTCTCATGACATCCCAATACTTAACTTCCTCATAATTTTCTGAACTCTAGACTACTATTGTTAACAAACTGCCAGCAGTGATTCTAAAATATTAAATATTAATTAATTAGTTTTCAGATTTTCCAATATCACATTAGAGTACACCCTAATTTAGCTTTACCAAATCAACCCTTATATCAGATTTCCTATATGTGCAATACGATGGAAAGTTACAGATAGCACTAATTGAGTATATGATGAGGGCTAATCACGTAAGGTGGTCCAGATTTGTCCTTGCAAAATCTATAAGCCCATTAGTGTAGAAAGATGAGTTTATTCAAGTCAACAGTTCCAAAACTTAAAGTGAAAGACCAAACAAGAGTTAATTGAAAACATACTAAAGGAATTTAGATTACCAAAGGGATCTTGCTTGTCACAAAGCAAAATGAAGGAAAAAAATATACATGTAGCTAAAGCCTAAACCAAAATAGTTGGTAAAAGATTCACGTAACAAAAACGTTATGAATTGATGTCACTCAGAAACCTAGTAAATCATCAACAGACTTCACTCTAGTAGCAATAATTGCAACTGCAATATAAGCAAAAGCATAGTAGGCAAATGAAAATCTTTTAAGTGTTCCAAAAGAAACAAGCAAGAAACTAACAGAATATGATTACAGCAAACAAATAATCCATCTTTCACCCAGTAGCGTGTCTCATGTTCGTCTCATACACGAACTTGACCTAACTTTTCATTAGAGGACCTCTAGTTATCTCTGTCACTCAATTTTTTAACAAACCAGTGAAGATTAGGAATCATTAGCTTGTATGAAAATAACTGCATACACCTGTAATAAATAGACTCATGAAACAGATCTACAATATGCAATATGTCAAATGAACTACCAGTAGATCAATTATTTTACAACTTGCAATTACATATCTTGAAAGAGTGACTTTAGACCAGCTTATCATCCAAGGTGTTCACCATGCCACATGTAATTGCATAACTAATCATTTGCTTTGGGATTATAATTCAAGATTGATTTTCACAACTTTTCTTCCTCTTGTATCTTAATGAGGACCCACAAAATAATATAATATGATTATTATAACAATAATATCAGCATCAGTGGAGGGAACACACAACACATGTACCTGTTGATTATTTATGATGGCATTAACTACCTACTAGCAACAACAGTTACAATTTTGCAGAGCTGAGAAGCTCCAAGCAGGATCAAAGTTTGAGTTAGGAACAGTTGTACCTGGAGCTTTATGTCTCTTGGTAATATTCTCAATGCCTGAGCACCATTTATCCTGTCCCATCTCTGGCTTAAAAGATCAAGTGCTTGACTCAACATTATTGAATCACCCTCATCGGTCATCTCATCTGCATCACCATCACTTCGTCCACTGTCAGTGCTACTGAGGCTGATCCGCATATCATCAGCCCCTTCAATTTCAGCAATCTTCTTAGACTGGCGGCCCCCCTTAACTTTAATAAAACCAGATTTTTGGACTCCAGTGCTCTGTGCAACTACTGCAAATGAGTTTTCAGTTCTTTGTTCAAGTTCCTTAATTGCTCTCCTTGGATTAAGATAAATTTGCAGAAGAGTTAGATAAATATTAGCATATGATCTCGAAGGTTGATGAAGTGCAGCCTCGTAAACCCGGTCACAGTAGACAAGTGCTAACTCTGGTAAATGAAGCTGCATATGCCCACAGTAACTTATCTTTTATTTGGCAACATAGGAATCCAAAAGGTAAAATAACTTGCAGGGTTACTTGTGCAGCCTTCTCTGAAAATACAGAAACTAGTTTGTTTAAGGGAACATACCTTGTGAACATATAGAGCTAATGCAAGCTGGTGCTGATTCACTCGCCCGAGCAAAATTGCACGCTCCTCAAACAAACCATCTAGCGGAAGCCGCTTTAACAAATCAGCTGCATTGTAGCCTGAAATACCATCCAGAGCAGACAACAATTTCCTACGAGTTGGTGAATAAGTTTTTTCATCCCATTTTTTTTGTTCCTTGAGATCTTTGAACCAATCAATTACTTCTGAGAGGTATAGATGAACCTGACATGTGTAGTATTAAGAACAAATCAGTCAAGAACAACGTAGGTACTAAACAATTTTAATAAATATGAAGATAGTTCAATACCAGCTCATTTTGAAGCTTTGGATTTATCCCATTTTCACTCATAGAAAGCATAAGCTCTAAATATGTTGACTGCATGTTTGGTGCATGCTGCTTCAAATATGAATTCACCAGTTCCGCTGGAACATTTCCAGACAAAAAGAGTTCGATAGTTTCACTTGGGCAGCTCTCCAGAACATTCATTGAAAACTCTAATACAAGCATGGGATCAGTCCTACAAAGAGGCTGCAAAAAAACAATGCTCAACAAAACTTGTGCTAGAATTAGGAGTGCACAAGATAAAAGGAAGGGTACCTTAATACATCAAGTCTAGAGCACTTGTAAGATACCGCCAATTCTTAATAAGCAAATTTCAAACTTGGGAAACAGCATTACACTAGAGAAGTATCTTATACTGCATAAACTAGCATTAATAGACATTTTGTATTATGGTATAACACTTCCAAATTATGCTCTTAAGCCACTTTTCATTGAACATTCAAACAAAGAATACAAAATAAATTCTTAGAAATGGTCAAATGCACAGTATGACCTAGGACTTGGCTATGCTTTTGCATTTAACTTGAAACCTAAGAGTATTAAACTTAGATCTTAGAAAAGATCTACACATCACAAATTCACTTTTATATTTATTAATAAGATAAGCGTGACAATAAATCACAGCAGAATAATGATCAAGCAACTGCAGAGCTCTTTTTCACATGTAGAAAGAAACAAGAAGGTAAAATAGCAAAAGAAAGCCTACAAAACTTACAACAGTCATGACTTAATAATGTCCAAAGCTGGTGGAATATCAATCAGCAATCCTTTTTTTTTCAAATACTTTTATATCGATGATAAATCAGAAACTAAAAGGATAGATGATATGCAATTAATGCCAATAGCAAGTAACACCTTTTCGCCCAGACCGAGTCACTTGCTGGAGATTCAAAAGGCATCAAGATCAAATGAAAAAAAAAATAATAAGAAGAATCAAGCATAAAAAATGATCTTATGTTATAAATGTTTATGCTTCTTTTATTGAGTTGATGAAGCTCAGAATGTAAACAACTTTTTACCTTGAGAGAAATGCTGTGAATTAGCATCTTACCTTAAGATACTCAATAATCATATTTGGCCTGATTTTCTGAGTCAGCTCGGAGTGCGTTTCACCAGAATTTGATTCCTGAACTAGTTGATCAAGAAGTTTGAGTGCATCACGGTGCATTCCATTATACTTGTAAAGCTCCAACAGTAATGTGTGCTGATTTCTTTCCATCAAAAACTTCTCGCATGTCTTTAAATCACAAAAATTGGGACCTTTCAACAACTCTAACACAGATGAAGATTGTCCAGTAAGAATCAGGGCTTGAAGAAGAGCAGTGTCAAGTATGGTTGCCATTTCCCTGGCCACCGAGCTGATATGGGTATAACCACCACCTTTCTGAGATCACAAAATATATCCTTCTCAGATATCAGGAAAAAAAACAACTTACTTAGAGTCAAGTTACTGCTTCTAATAACCAAAAAGTAGTACCATGTATTCTCTGGAAATATGAATATTAAAAAAAAAAATGCAGTAACTTGGGTCATGATGAAACTGCTTTAGTGAATTCATGGATATCTGAAAGCACGCTACTAGTTGTCTTTCCATCGGGTAAACAAAAATGTTCCTAGATGTTAAAATTATAGTGATACGGCATCTTGAAGTGGCAACGGATCTTGGCCATTAGTAGCAATCATTTACTTGAGAATAATCCAACTCCAAAGCTGGCAGAGATTTGAAGGGTTATAGCTAAACCATACATGTCATTTGCATGTGATGATAAGGTAAATAATTGGAAGGCTGTCATCCGATTAAGATGGATCACAGCTGATCCTAACTGATACCACTAGGGATTCTCTTATCAAATCATTAAATAAAAGAAAGAAAGAAGAAGAGAAATAGGAGACGATGAAGAAAGGGAAGAGAGAGAAGGGAGAAGGATGAGAGGAGAAAGAGAACAGGAGGTGCATAATGGAGGATGGGGGAAGGAGCAGAGAAAGAGGAATGGAAGGGAGTGAAGGGATCTGGCTGACTAGGTTTAAGTGGTTGCCTTGCCATGTGTTCTGTGGATCCACTGACTGTTTTCCCCTAATAGTCAACCATTCATGCTCGGTTGCATTTTTGCATTGCTTCTTCTGCCACTTGTGTTGGCAATCCCACAGGACCTACAGTAAAGCTAGTCAAGGATATATAATCACCTTGAACTGAGTTATGCACTTTTTTTTACAGAATACAATAAATATATTTCTATATGTTACTTGTTTTAAATGTTTTTCAAATTTTCTAGTACTTTTTCTTTTTTTCTTATTTTTATGATTTTTGAATTTTAAAATATTTTCTCAACCAATTTTGATCCCAACAATCCACTCCGGCCAATCTGACTGAACTTGTTTGTATTGCTGCTAACAGATTCAACAGATTCAAATCCCAATTCCAGCTATGCAACCTATATGTCAAACCACACAAAAACACACATTATACACACACACACACACAAATATATATATATATATATGCTAAAATGCTGGTATCTCAAAGATATAACTTTGTGTTTGTTGGTTTGTTCATTGGCTGGAAAACTGACATCCATACTAATATAAAATCCAATACTAGCGAAAACTAGCATGGAGCTTTAAGAAACATATGGTGTCATTATCTATATTTGCATTTTTATAATTTAAAATTACACAAAGATTTGATTCAAGTCTTACCATGAATTTCTCTAAATGCAAAACTTATATCCATCACAACATGCCATAACTAATCTAAGAAATTAAACAGTTGTTAGCATTGCTCAAGAAAAGGGTAAAAAAGAGAGAAAAAACAAGTGTCTACCTTATTGGAGCTCTTTGACCTATATGGCTCATAAGATGATATACTGTCTTGCACCACCTCCTCTGTTACCTCAGCTGTAGCCCTTTCAAATATACCTTGTCTTTTCTTCTGCAAGAACTTTACAAGAGCCATAAGAGCATTGTGGCTCATTTTTTTAATCTCAAGCGTAGATTTATCATCAGATTCATAGTGCTGGGACAAAGATGATTCTGTCTCATCTGAGGCATCAGATGAAACTCTCGAGAGATGTAATTCGTCATTAGCGTCTGCAAATTTCTCAGGTACAGAAACGGTTTGCAACTTGGGAAGAATGATTGATGGATATAAGGATAAAATATAGGTGATCTCCTCTTGGGAAGCTAGAAATTGCTCCATCGCCTCCTCATAGTTCCCATTATTAAATAAATGATGTGCATATCTGAAACATACAGAAATAGGTAGAAAGTTTGATAAAAGACAATAATCACAGAATACATTACTATAAGATGCCGGAAATTATTTTTAGCTACATGTGTAGCTTATAAAAGTGTACCACCTTTAAGGTAAAAGTACTTCTATATGAAACTGCATAAATTACATATTATAACCTAATTCAAAATAATAAGTAATAGAGCCTCAAGCATTAGAGCCTCAAGTTCTCATACATGATTATGGATCCAAAACCTGACTTATTTCTTCTTAATCATAAAATCATGCATATATTTATGATAAAGAACAACCAGGACATGGAGACAATGCAAACCATCTGTAAGTATTTTCTTCCAAATGATAAAAAAGTTGGCAAGAAAATTCTACAACTCAGATTGTTTAAGTCTTGGAAATGATGCAAAAAACACATTAATTTATTATTTTTCAAAAGCATAGGCATTCCAAACTAAAATTCTAATGTTGTCAATTCACCATCTAAGATGCATATTCTTTAGGAAAACAATTACCTTATGTGTATTAAGCTTTCCTTAGAAGCTCGAAGTGATGAGTCCTCGGGAGGAATTAGCTTACACAAAGACAATGCCTCCTCAAAATCTCCAGAAGCAGTTAATTGTACAATCTGTAAGATAATGAACAGATAAGAAAGATGAAAAGTAACATTAAAATATAACCCTAGGTTAGGTAAATTAATCTTAAAGAACTCTTTCCCCTTCCAGATAAGCAAAGGCATAAATTCCAGAAATAAAAGATCTAGACAACTTATTCAGATTCCAATGCCCCTAAAAATCTAAAAGAGATTATGTGTAGGAGTTTATCTAGAAAGTTGAGCATGCAAATTAGGCTTTCTCAATGGAAAATGCAGCATTTAACTTGCAAAAGATACAACTAATCTCTTGACTTCATTTGTTCAAGCAAAAAAAATATGAGTCTAATAAAAACCATATGCAACCATAGGTTGTCTACAAATTAGCAACTTGAAATAATAAACAAATGAACCAGAATTTTCATGTTGTTCTGGCCACAAGAGTATCCAAATTTTCATATGCAAATAGATAAAGTTGTTGCAACTTAATATATATACACTGGCAAGAACAATTATTTTTAAAGTGGACCATTGCTTTTTTTGTGATTATTAACATTTTTGACTTTGCAATTAAACAAAGCCTACATGTTCAGATTATTCCCCACTTAAGAAAAGAGTGATTCTTGCTCCATGAAGCTAATATATTATGCAGATGACCAACCAGGTATATGGAATTTTATAATCAGATAAATAAGGCATACCTGTGCAATAAGAGGTACAGGTAACAGACCATAAACAGCATTGCTTAATGTGGCAATTAAAGAATTGTTGCTTTGGAGAAGAAGATGAACATCACGGAGACCAACTGTCTGTACTAGTGGATAAGGAGTTCGAAGGGACCGTATCTGCAGAGCTTTCACACATGAGAATTTACATCATAAAAAATTTGATTTTGTTTGTTGTAGGAAATCTTAACTGTCATTCACTTACCTCGATATGCCTTGGTAGGCGACCTACAGCATATGGCTTTTGGACAACAACCGAAGCAGGGGCTTCAGACCAACATATCCTGCCATCTTGTAAAAGCTTTCCATTTTGATCAACAAATACTCCTATGTTGTCCTAAAAAGAAAATGAAAGTGAAATTAAAATTTGTGGGAAAATCTTTGTTGGTAAACCAATTTGAACTTTTAAAGGGAAAATGAAATGTATCTACATAATGTTGAATAAAAAAGACATTCATTGAGTACTAGAAGCCTGATGAGGATGAGCAATAATTCATTATTTGATATCTTGCTACAAATTAAACTTGCTACTTTTCTCCACTAATCTTCATTTAGCTTATTAGAGTTCATCATAAGAACCAATGCAACCTGAGGAGCAAGCGATGGGAAAGAAACTGGAGCATGTTGCACTTTGTCATCCTTGCTCTTTCTATGACTGTTGTATGATATTTAACTGGTTTGATCAGCATGAACTACAGCTTTAAGGTTTCATAAGTTTGGTTGCAGATGCATGCCCAAATTGTGCTCCTATATACTTTAATGACTGATATTTAACTCATAATCTAACATAAGAAATTCCATCTTTCTGGAGAAGCCAAGAAAGCAAAAGGAGTGCCAATCATTAAAACATGGAATATGATTAAGCAAGCAAGGAATCTACTGGATTAGTTAGCCAACCCTCGTAATAACCAAGACATGCATAAATTCTAGATAATTTTATTAATAAAAAGGTTTTGTCTGCATCCTGGAGGCAAAAATCAAGAAGAAAACTGAGGAATTGATCATAGGTATTCTTTAATAACAATCACAAAGATTTCCAAACTTCCTGACAAATGTTAGATAAAGTCAGAAAAGAAGAAAAATTACAAGTTTTCCTTCTGCAATTTTCCACGATCTAACTTATTGCCTAATAAGTTTATATAAAAATTGTTCGATCATCACAAGTATCAGCAGTTGTGTGTCCAATTTCAAATGGGTTAATGATCAGCATGTGTTGTATATCAAAGAAAGCTGAAAGCAGGTAAAGAGTAGTAAGATGAATTAGAACTTGGCAAAGTGAATCAATAAAAAAACAAAATTGTTAGGGTTAAAAGCTTATGTTTCTAGGACTAATTGAAGGAATATGTCTTTTGTCATTATTGAATGCTTTGTCGGCCTAAGATATTGTTGAGATCCCCTTTTATAATTTTCAGAGTATCATTTAAGTCATGACTTGTTAAGCTTCGCCAATAATTGACATAGAGAAGCCATTAAATTTTGGGATTTAAGTGCACATGCAACTTTGAAAGTGTGCAGAGTGAAGATTAGCTATCTTATACTTAATTGCTTATATCTAGTTACTTCAAATTTACTCTAACTTACAGACAGACAGTTATTTGATCTCTCTTTAATGAAGCACAAGAGTTAATATGTTGAACAAGACAGACCAAATAAATGATTTACATTAACGGCAACAGGACACTAGTGAGGTAGCTTTAACAAATAATAATGTGTAATGTCGCTCTCCAAATAACAGATACCAGAATTCGAACAAAAAAATTACAAAGAGCAAAAGCATTTTCATTTCCCACCTTATAATTTCTCAATACCACACTTCACACTTATCAATAATTTTATTCTTCACCCTTTTGGTGTCCAGTATAATTGCATCCCATCCCTGTGGTAAGCATCCTAGCCAACTGTTTGAATATATTTGTTCAAGATTAAATAACAGAAATACCCCACCTCCTTTCATCTTCAAGCACTGCATCCTCTTCAGCCCCTTGGATTTAACATCTAATCCTTTCTCGTGGTGAGAAGCAACCTTGAAGGTAAGTTTGTCAATCCGTTGCTTGTGTTAATTTAACTTAAAGGTGGGTTCGTAAATTTATGTAATAAATATTAATGACAAAGGGGGATGTAATTAGATTGGCAAACACAGGATGGACATGTTTATCAATAAGGAGTGTGTAAATTGTAAATAAAGTACAAGGTATAAACAAAATATTATTTTACATAAATCATAGCATATTAAAATGAGCAAGCATACTCATGTGTGTCTTAAGAAACCAAACAATTGTAAAGAAGCCCAACATCATGAATGAAGCAAAAATACCTTTCCAAGAAGAAGCTCTCCCGAAGGAAGAGGAACAACCAAAGAAGGAGCAATCCTTCCGGAAGAAAATATCTCTGACAATGCACCGGTTGTACTATTCATTATCATGTATTCCCTTCTAACACCAACACATATGTTTTCCCCGCACCAAGCCATAGATTTCACCACATCAGGAACACCAAATTCCTTGACCTCCACAAATTCTCGACCACCTTTTCAACAAGTTGGAATAACTTGATTATTTGTTGCAGAAATAACTTTTCATAAGATAACACTGGATATTATCAGACAAGAACAAGAAGTACATGAAAATCAGAATGCCTAGAAAAACAAAATGTATGAAAAAACAAGTTGCCATGTGTATTTTTCCTAGTGAAGGCAAAATATAAGTTTGACATGCTATACCAACCACACCAAGAAAGTTTTCAGGTTATCTTGATAGGACACTGTCATCTTGTTGACTAAGGTTCTCTATGAACACTATGAGCAAGTAAATTCTGATGTAATGACAGTTCACAAATAGAAAGGGTTTGTGAGATAAGAAAACAGTGAAACAGAAAAGATCACAATAGCAAGGCCAATTTTGTGAGAAAAGACTGTAAATTTACAACAATCTCTCACTGAATATCTAACAACAGACAGTTACTGATACGGAGTCTGATCCCGTATCCTCTTTCTTCAACTCCAACTACTTCTTTACTTTAGCTACCCCTTTTACTCTTAATTCAATTAGAATAAGGTATTCCTATAGCGCATGTTCCGTTCCCTTGCTAGTCGTTCCGCTCGCTAACGCTATTTATTGTGTGCTTTATAGCTCTTTCCTAAGATATCTTCTTTCTCTGTCTATGCCCTTAGAACAGAGAGGTACCGTTACTCTACAACACTCCTAAACTCGCTTATGCTTATAATGTTCTGGCGGGGTGCTGTGCTCGGGTCATGGAAGCCTCCCTTTATCAGGAGGAAGACAGTTTGAAGCTTAAAAGTTTGTGAAGGATACATGGCATAACATATGTCAGGTTCCACAAATAGGACACAGAAATATGTGTCACCATTTACTTTTCACATAAGCTTTTCTCCAAGTTCTTACTTAAGCTTCAGTAATTATAAATGAAAAGTAAGAGACACAAAAATGTCTTATAGAAGAAATTAAATCCTGACAGCAAATAAACCTGCAATACAAAAGTCGTGCAGCTAAAAAACTCTAAACCAACACTCTACCAGTGAGGCTACTTTATTCTGTAACTTAGACTCAGAGATGTGATCTGTCTATCATAGATAAATATCATATTAATCTGCATTAAATGCAGATCGCACCACAAGTCTTTGATTGAATAGCATAGCAAAAAATAAAATATTATACATAAAAGAGAAAGGCAGTCTATATTCTAGCACTCCACCATTTATTCTGCAAAGAGAAACTTTTGATAAGAAGTCTACTAAAATATGGATCGCCTCTCAAAATTGAGCATGTGAAGACAGGCATGATAAGTTATAAGGATTCTTTTCCGAATAAATGCAATAAAATTACCCAATTTTTTATCCTGAGAACAGATGAGACATAATTTCTCGCTTTCTGATTCACTACTAGTTTGTTTAGGAACATGTACATATCAATTAACTAGCAAATAGGAGGTAATACAATTAAAGAAAAGAACTACTTTCTTAAAATAACCATGAATTCAGAATGCCAAATTGGTAAATTAGGACCCTATCAGAATTCCATAGATTCCATCAAAAGGGATGGTGATCGTATACGTACCATCAAGACGATAAATTGCAACCCTCTTCTGCCTCCCGACGCAGAGGAACCCCCTCCTATCGTCCCAGCTGTAAACGTGAGCGCCCTTCGTCTTCCCGATCGCCACCACCGTTTCCAGATTCGGGAACCGGTGGACGGCGACCCACTCCGACAGGGAGAGGAGGAGATCCCGCGACCGGCACACTTCCATGGCCAACGGAGCCCGCTTCCAGAACCCGGACACCGTCCTCTCCGGCAGGTAAGGCTCCCTCCGGATCTCGACGTCGGGTGGCGGGGGGCCATCATCGCCCCCTCCGCCTCCGCTGGCGAGGGGGGCGGGGGGGGCGGAGGAGGGGGCGTAGATTCGGAGGGAGGCATCTGAGCAGCCAAGGAGGAGCTTGGAGCCATAGGCGGCGACGGCGTCGATCCTCACCGGGCACCCCTTTAGGAGCTCTACCGAGTCGTAGGCGCTGTGCACCATCTCTCGCCCTCCCTTCCTTTCCTTCTCTCTCTCTGTCTCTCTCTCGCTCTCTCTCCGCCCTCCGGCGAAGGACACAGAACCAATAAACAACCAAGATAGATCCTCTCCAAGCTTTGTATATATAATGTTAACGAACGGTGAAATTAAACGTTGGAAAAGATCCCCTATTCAACCGTTCGGATCAGGCCGAACATGTTGGGAATCCGAAAACTTCCAATAGGATCCGGACAGCGAGTGGCGTGTCAATGGACCCGATACCTGCTTACCCGTCAACCCTCTTGTATCGGTTCGGGTGGGTCCTCACCCGTGGGCTTATGTCCCGACATGATGTCATGGCACGCGGGGTCCTTCCTCTTGCCGACGTGGATAAGTGAGGAATACAATTGTCTTTTCGCACAAGCTATTTGAAGGCACGTGCTTCACACGAGCAAATGGTTTGGTCCTCCTGTCATAACCCCTCGGCTCGCCTCCTTCCGGTCTTCCCGGCCTCTCTCGCTCCTTTGGAAGGAGCAGCGGTGCCCCTGCTGGACCGTAGGTAATTGTCGCCTCCACAATCTCTCCTTACTACGTTTCCTCTTTGGTCTTGTTTGGATGCCTTAATTCTTTAGTGAAATTTTGATTTCTTTTCTTTCTCTTTCTAGTATTGTTTCGTGGTTGTGCTGGAAAGTTAGGATAAAAACAACCATTCCAATCTTACCATCTATTTTTTGGAGATTTTGCATTGAGTGAACATCAAAAGGATGATTTTTCAGTCCTTTTCGGTTAAGAGGGACTAAAGGAACAATTTATATACGAATGATGGCAGTAAGCCCAAATTTGCTGACGTTTTAGTAAGATACCACCATGGTTAAGACTTTGACTAAAATATTTTAAGCAAGGAGTTGGTCCGGATGGCAGGGCTTTAGTTTCCATTATCTGACTAAAATCCCATTGTAGATTCCATAGATATTTTAAGCAAGGAGTTGCTCATAAAGATATATGAGGTATTTATGGATTGAAGACCTGAAGGTTCAATAAAGAAAATGTGAGGGATAATGTATTTTAGGCATGAGCTGATCGACTACGATATACTGATATCTTTTTTAGTGGATCGTGGTTTTGATGGAAAACTGGAGAAGAATATGCCGGTTTGTGAGGATGACTTTTTTATTGGAGTAGGATGGGAAAGAGTTGAAGCTAAGGTCAACTGGTAGGAGAATTACTCGTGCTCATGAATGGTGGTTTCTTGCTATTTCATCTCCGAATAACTTTGTTTCCCTGTCACATTGTTGTTCTTCTATTTTTCATAGTTTCTCCCCCACTTGAATCGATCATACTTTGAAATTGCTACAGATATCTGGGGCACTTCATAGACGAATGGGAAATATTGCTCTGAGGTTTTGAGTCATTTGAGGGAACAAATGAATAAGTTGGCGGGACCAGATGATTGTTGATAGTCCAAAAGATTTATTTGTTTGGCCATATTTTTTTGTTAACTGAGAATCCCTTGCATGCTTGTTTTCAGCATAGATTCTCACAGTAGTCTGTTAAATGTTGAAGCACCACTGCTGAAAAGTTGAGGAAAAATCAACATCATGTGATCTGCTCAGATTTGATTCACCTTGACCAAGATGATCTTGGGATGTGCTGGCACAATTTTCACCTTTATTCCCCATATGTTGCTTTTTTGGTCTTGGTAATGCTCTTTTCCTGAAGTTACACTGTTATAGAATCCTTTGCTTTTTCCGTATGTTAATTTGTCCATATTGTGAGACTGACACTTTGGTAGATTTATAAATTTTGTGCTATAGCTTATCTCTTGGACATTTTAGCTTTGTTGAATTTGATGATGTTCCATGTGTAGCGTCGTGTTACTATCAGTCGATATCCCTTGTCTGCCTTACCTTATCATTTATTAAACTCTTCATTCTGCTGTCATGTTAACATCCCTTCATCTGTATTGGAACCCGATGTGGCATTTTGTTTTGATAATATATATGCAGTTCTTCCTTCATTGTGCTTTAATGTGAATACCTGTTCATCTGAATGGGAATCTAATTTTTAAAAATTGAAAAATATTTTCATTATATTAAATAGCATTTATGATGCTCACACGTGGACTCAAATTTGAGACTTACCACTTTTTGTAACAATGTACTAACCAACCCGGACGTCTCAACAGAGACAATCTAATTTGGCATTTCGTTTTTGAATATATGTGCAGTTTTTTTCTTTTAGTCAATATGCTTCATTTTGCACTATTGCAATGTCGGCAGTAGAACGTATTAAGGTAATTAGTTCAATACTAGGGTTTTGTTCTGTTCTTATTCTGAAAGTACTGGAAATGATATGTGTTTGTGCTGCTCATGATAGTGTTTTTGCTAAATGTTTAAACCATGTATGTTCATTTTTATAATGTCTGTGGGTCTGATGATACAGTATTACTTCGACACCCTTTTCCACATATTCTTGTTCCCATCATGTGCCAAATTGTTGTCAACCTTGAGATACTGAAGCTCCCTACCAAGCATTATGGTGTGATTGCAGAGTCTTGTTGTTGGGACTCAAGGTATTAGTAAAAGCTGCTTTCTCAATCTCCTTTGGTCAGGGTGCTCTGGATTGTCCATCCACCGAGAACTCTTTGCTGGACCGGGGGAGATTTTAGGTACTCTTTGTGAAAGAAGTGATGAACTTCAAAGATCCTCCCCAATCATTCATTGCAGTAGCAGCCATGAGCAATCTCATCAAAATTGTTTAAATCATGACTACAACCATTTTCGAGATTATTCCAATCATGAAGACTGTGGCCACAATTGAGACTTGGGATAGCAACCACAACATGCATGATCCAAGAAATGTACGATGTTAAAGAATACATGCAAGAAATGTTCAAGTACTTTGCAGTGCCAACTTCTATATTTTGTTGAAGGATTCATAGATTTCCTTCTTGCATGTATTGGTCACATTGAGGAAGAAAACTGTACAGCTGAGTGTCTCAAGTGTCTCGCACTTACTAAGTAGCCTGATAGACACAACCAAAGTAATCACAGAATCAGATGGTGAGAATGACAGAGAATCAAGAGGATGTCAGAGGTGGAGCCTTTTTAACTAATTTGCAGGTACTGCCATGCACATTGATTTTGAACTAATTTGTTCTCCCTGTGAGCTACTTTGCTTGCTGGTCATGTGTTTATGTATCCCGGCCAATAGTTTACACGAAAGAAGAAGTGCTTTCCGACCTGCACCAAGCTGTGATCTGATCTTTAGATCATTAGACCATATAAATTTGGAGTTAAGTCAACAAAGGTAGCATATAATTTCTGATTCATCAGCAGTAAACAGCCAGATGAACATTGGTTATTATGGACTCGGCATGACCTTAATGATAGTTGCTTTTCGCCGGTAGTACATAAGTTTATGTTATGATGTATTTGGTTTAAAGTCAATAATCCTCCTTTTTGTTCTTTTGACATCTAAATGGTGGATTATTTGGTTTAGCAAAGGGATGCTCTGGCTGCCTTCAAGAGCTGCTTCCTTCCATTCAGGTATACTTGTAATAGAATCAATCCACATCTTTGTTTTTGAGCTTGGTCCAGATTTTGTCCTACACTATCCTTTTGCAGAGTATTAAGAATTGAAAGCCTACAATCACTCTTTCTTTTCCTCTGCAGTGATCATGCAGGAAGAAGTTGTTGTACCAACAAGAAACAAAGGTGATGGACTAAATGAAAGAAGCATTAGGTCTCAAGTTGAAGAGGCTGGACCCTCCCCCACACAATAGTCAAACCCTCTTAAGTTCAGCAGATGCCTTACCTTGTTGGAACTGGGACCAATGGCATCATCCTACTCATCTTTTCTCATTGTCATCTCACTGTCACACTTTTGTCATCATTGTAATCTGGTTACTGTTTTGAGTGCAACAGATAATAATGGAATGTAATTTAGCATACTCATATTGTAACATCCCATTAGTCCCACATCGGAAGTGGGGAATGTGTATGATTGGCTTATATGGGCCTGATAAGTGTACTATGTTAACTCCCGCTTAAGGACCAAACATCGGAAGTGGGGAATGTGTATGATTGGCTTATATGGGCCTGATAAGTGTACTATGTTAACTCCCGCTTAAGGACCAAACATCGGAAGTGGGGAATGTGTATGATTGGCTTATATGGGCCTGATAAGTGTACTATGTTAACTCCCGCTTAAGGACCAAACATCGGAAGTGGGGAATGTGTATGATTGGCTTATATGGGCCTGATAAGTGTACTACGTTAACTCCCGCTTAAGCATTTTGGTCCGTGATTGAAGGACCAAAATGGAGTTATTGGCCAGTTGGCTTATCAGACTCGGGTCGTGACACATATGTTCCCTAAATGATCTGTTTTTCCTTGATCAATAACCTCTGAGGGTACCACATGTGTTTTGTTGTGGGAAACAACTTTGAGCCGTGATCTCGGGGTCGGCACGGCTTGGTTCGGGTCCAAATGGTCGGAGACCTTGCTCGATGTCCCTCGGGGGTTGCCGACGGGGGGTCGGTCACACGCGTCAGGATAGTTGAAGAAGCGTCGGGTTGTCTCCGGAAAGAGGTTCTTCGCCTCGGCGTTGGGGAAGAGAGGCTTCATCTTCGTACCTGCACACAGGTCGGGTCGGAGGCTCGGCCCGACCCCTCCAACGATCAAGTTAGCTATGTGGGATCAAGTGACCCTCCCTTTTTTTTCCTTTTTCACTTAGTGCGTGGGGGTATTTATACGGGAGCTTAGTGGTACCTAGAGCGCCTGTCCACAGGGAGCAGGATCGTACCTCTGATGGTGTCTGACATCGCTGTTGGCGTGCCGTGAGAAGGTGAGCCTGAGCGGTCGTTAATGGGTCTCGGTTGACGTTTTGGCCCATGCTGGCCAGGCGTTGTCGGCCCGTTAGAGGCACGGGGCGTCCGTTGATATCATGGGGGTCTTATCATAATTATTATTCTTATCATGTTTGATGATTGAAGGGCATAACAATGTCCACCTTCATTCTCAAGCAAAACTTGTATCATAATTACGGAGATGGAAGAAGACGACGTCATACCCCTTACTGGAACATGAATGGTCTGTAGATTTCAACTCTCTTAGAATAATATGGTGACAGGTGGTAACCTCAAAATGAAGACCATAATCTTTTGGGAAGATGTTTGCTCAAATCACATTAAAGATTCATTGCCTGCCACCAGTATTACCCAACAAAACCATGCTCACCGCCTGATTTGGTGGCCCTGACATGGCCATCCAGAATGAGAATTCCACCACAGCACAACTCATCTGATTCATGGAGACAGTTCCTGAGTAAGTAAACTATTTGAGGTCTAACCATAAGCCATCAACATCAGTGTCCCAAAACCCTATGGAGCTCATCAAAGCAAAGACAGTTGAAACTGCAGCTAACATTGGACTCGAATAAGAAAAAACATATCACCATATCACGATGCATAGTCATCATTGAGTTGAGCCTCATGTACACCATATAATTTGATTCTAACTATTATGATGCTTGATGAGTAAGATATTAAATCGTAAATAAAAGAGATTGTAATATCTGGATTTAGTTCTTTATAAAAAATGTGGAAAAAATATGAATGTATAGTAAGAACTTGATGAGTATTAGGAAAAAATATAATCGGTATTTGTATTAGCACGGTGTGACCTTGATCTGGATGCAAGAAGTGCCCGGGGTAGAGCGAGATTTCTTCAGCATCGTTCCTATATGAAGATCGAGATCGTTAGGGATTTTTCGAGTCGATCCCTTTGATGTCCAAGTTAGTATTTAGTTACACCTTTTCCTCTTTTTTTTTTTTCTCTTTCTATTTAGTAGCACATTTTTCTTTTTCTTTTTTCTTATCATTCTAATTTGGAACTAAGGACGTATTTTTATACTAACCTCCAAAGAATGAGAGAACATCTTGTAAAGACTCTATAGAGAAGGTGATTCATAATCAACCCGAACTACTTCTTGATCTTCCTAGATTATTCCACAAGGGAGTTGGTATGTAATCGGCCCAAACTCCCATCTGGTCTTCTAGAAATATTCCTAGAATATTCCGTAAGGGAGATGATTTGTAATTGGCTCAAACCACATCTTAATTTTTTGGGAATATTCCTACGAATATTTCATAAGAGAGATAGTTTGTAATCGACCCAAATTGTCTATTGATCTTTCGGGAATATTTACAAATATTTTATCAAAAAGGTAACTCATAAATCGGTATCTCGATAATTGACCCAAGCTACCTTTTGGGCTTTGCTCTTTGTAGGTAAGGGTGTTGACTTGACATGGCATTTGACATGACAAATAATAGCTAACTGATTTTATATTTCCTATCAATCAGTATAATAATATTATTAACTATGAAAGACCAATGATATAGTCGACCATTGATTAAACAATATCAAGCTTGGTGGTGCTTGACTCTTCGAGCCATTATGAGGTCGATCAAGAGCTTCTCATTTTTCTTGTAATATAGGATCTCATCCATCCAGCTTGATTCCTCTTCGACTATAACTGTGTCGAGCTTCTCAATTGCTTGAGGTTGATAATGTCTTGACCAATAGACAACTTGGCTTGGGAGTTTGGTGGCTGCTAGTCGGACGAGTGCATCTACCTTAGTATTCTCCTCATGTGGTATTTGGAACACCAAGAGCCAGGAAAAGTTGTGAGCTAATCTCTATACCTTAGGTATGGTACTTTGTCATGATTATATCTCTGGTTTCATAACTTTCTCACACTTGGCTTACGATTAGTTGTGAGTCACTGAACATTGTTAGCTCTTGAACATGGAGTTACTGTGTGAGCCATAGTCCCGAGAGGAGTGCTTCATATTCAACCTCATTATTAGAGATATTGAATTTAAATATGAGGGTTTGCTCATATATCTATTGGTCTAATCCTTTTAAGATGATAACGACATCGCCTCTATCGAAGGTGGTTGAATTGTCGACATATATGTCCACGTTGTGGGAGTATGATTGTCATCTTTTGGTAAGGAAGTCAATTCCGAGATGAAGTTCGTTGAGGCTCAAGCTTTTATAGTAGTTCTCGATATATATTATATATCAAACTCACTTAGGTCTATAGACCATTTGAGTAATCGTCTCGAGATGTTGAAATGAGATAAAACTTGACGGAGTGATTGGTCAATAATGACTTGAATAATGTGCATTTGAAAGTAGGGATGAAACTGATCATTCTATAGGTAGGTATCGCTCTTTGGGTTTGCTAACGATGTAACTGACATAGTAGATAGGCCTTTGACTCCCTGCTTGTCTTGCAACAATAGGAGCCGACGACCAAGTTGGTGGCGGTGAGATAAAGATTGAGAATCACTCCCAAGGTGAAGGTTAACTGTGACAGTCGGGCCAGGTGGTACTTTAATTTCTCAAAAGCCTCATGGCATCTCGGTGTCCACAAGAAGCCTTTCGGATTCTTAAGGACTCATAGGAAAGGTTGACATTTATCCCTCTCTAATGCACAATAAACCCTAGAAAATTTTCAGAGCTGACTCCGAAAGCACACTTGGTCAGATTAAGAGGCATGTTGTATTTCTTGAGAATTTGAAAGGTCTTTGCTAGGTCTGCTAAGTGTGATTTGATCGTTTTGATTTTGATTGCGTATAACTTCAACATTCCTCCTGATTTGGTACTTAAAGATCTTGTTCACCATCCTTTGGTATATTACTCCGGCACTCAACCTAAATGGCATAACTTAGTAGCAATATGTCTCTCGATCAGTGGTGAAAGAGGTATGTTCTCGATCTTTCAATGTCAATATCTGGTTATACCTTAAAAATGTATCCATGAAAGTAAGGAGCCCATGACTCGAGATAGCATCAACCAGTTGATCCACCCAAGGGAGTGGATAGCTATCTTTTGGACATACTTTGTTGAGATCGGTATAATCGACACACATCATCCAATTTCTATTTGATTTCTTAACAAGTACAACGTTAGTAAGCCACTATGGGTATAGCACTTTGGCTATGAATCTTGCTAGTCGTGGGTGCCCAGCAAGCCAATCACGTGAGTAATGACACGTGTGACTTGACACGAAATCTTTTTGCTTATTGTATTTTGGTATTTATCACTTTATATTAACTATTGCATATATGCATATATATATTGTGATGCCCTTAGATTTGTGCAATGGGAATCAGATCGTGATGAGATCATGATAATGAGATCGATTCACCTTTAAACACAGATCCTAAATAATCCCGATCATAGGTTACTCGAGAGGGACATCGTGATAACCGGACAGACTGGTGTGCTATATACCCGTCCATATGATGGATGCAGCTGGTCTCATAGATGCTCGTGTGGGGGCACTAGGGATACAGTACAAGTGCTGATTGAAGAATGAGTTCATTGATTGATCCACTTATGGAATGTTGGATGGTTGATGATGCCTTATTGTTAGACAGTGATTCTGTAGTCCTAGTGGTATATCTGGTCCTTAGACTTGAGATACCAAGGATGTCCTGTATGAGTTCTCCACTCTTTGATACCAGACTTATAGGTTTAGATGTCCCAGATCTAGTACAACTGGTCATTGGGAGTGGTAGTTGACCTTACGAGGGCTATTGAGTGTCGATAGAGGATCATCCATTCTCGACGTCATGAGAAGAATATCTCATATGTTCTTGCTCAGACAAATCCCTGGCTAGGGTCATTCAGATTAAGAGAAAAAGAGTTATCCAGGAGAATCCGATTAGAGCGAGACTCGAGTAGAAACCGTATGGGTCTGACAGCACCATACCCGATATATGGTCTTTGGGATATTAGATGGATGAGGGACTATAGGTACATGATAACTGAGGACAGACAAGTCCAATGGATTGGATTCTCCTGTATCGTCTGGGAACTACAGCGTAGTGGCCTAGTACATCCGTAGTCGATGGTCGAGTGAATTATTACAGAGATAATAATTCACTAAGTTAGAATGAGTTCTGACAGGTATGACTCATGGCCAGCTCGATATTAGGCCTAGAGGGTCACACACATATGGTAGGCATTGTGATGAGTAGAGGTTCGGATATGAGATATCCGTTGGAGCCCCTATCTTATTGGATATTCAATAAGCCCCTGAATTATTGGATCCCATGGACGAGATCCAATAAGAGCCCATGAGAGACTATTAGATAGAGATTCACTAATATAAAAGGCTTGGGTAATTGGATGCAGATCCAATACCTACTATGGGAGGATCCATTAGGGTTTGACAGGGGGCCTCTATAAATAGGAGGGATTCAGAGCCTCATAGGCTAGAGTCTTTACTTGCCTCTTATATTCTTCTCTCTCTCCACCTTAGAGTAGGCCTAGAGTTTTGAGGAGCATCATCGCAGCCCTATTGTATGGATCACCGCTAGAGAGGAGGACGCTTGACCTCCTTCACCCTCTCCAAGAGATCTGTAAGGAAATAGGGATATACGATCTCCCTAGGTAACATAATCTATTCTATACGTAGTTTGTTTCACGGATTTTTGTACACCAATCTTCGCACGACGACGAACATCTTTTTTGAAAAATTGGAGATTTTGTTTTCTTGTTCTTCCACTGCGCATATGATGTCTCCCCCAAGATTTCCCAACAAATTTTACTTCTAGTAGTTTATTGATTTCATTACTAATAGCTTATTGACATTTGAGGGTGAATTTATGGGGCCTTTGTTTGACTGATCGAGCTTCGAGAGAGATGTTCAAATAATGTTGAGATACATTTGGATCGATTCTTGGTATGTCCCTTGGCGACTATGCAAATACTATTAGAAAACCTTGAGCAGCATCATATACACAACGGAATAATAGAAAAAAAATCCCATATTTCTTGTAGAAAAAAGTTCTCATTGTCATGCAAAAATTGGTATACAAAAAATCACAAAACTAAAAACTACGCATATGTGAAAGATGTATTACCTAGGGAGATTGTATATCCCTGAAAACTTTCAGATCTGTAAGAGAGAATGAAAGAGGTGCTAGTCATAAGTGCCCTATAAGTCAATTATGTAAGTGATGGCACACGTGACATGACATGTATTATTTTTTCTTATTATTATTATGATTTTTTTCACTTTATATTGCTTGTTGTAGATATATATTATGATATCCATGGATATGTACAATGAGAATTAGATCATAATGAGATCACGACAATGAGACCGATTCATTTTTAAACACAGACCCTAAATAATCTCGGTCATATGTTACTCGAGAGGGACATCGAGATTGTTAGAAAATCTAAGGCGATATCATATGCACAGCGGAAGAACATAGAACAAAAATCCTAAATTTTTCAAAATGTGTTCATCGTCGTGCAAAGCAAAAATTGGTGCGCAAAAATTCACAAAACTAAAAACCATATATGAGATAGTTATATTACATAGGGAGATTGTATATCCATAAATTCCTATAGATCTGTGGGAGAGGATGAAAGAGGTAAAACGTCCTCCTCTATAGCGGTGATCCACATGGTACGGGCTGCGAAGACACTCCTTGAATTGCTGCCCAAATCTTTATACATGCTATATGAGGAGGAGAAGGGCAGAGGAGAATCAGAGGTAACAACCAAGAAGCCTTTAGCCTATGGGCCTTTGGTTCCCTCCTATTTATAGAGGTCCTCTGTTAACTTATCCCTAATAGATTTTGCCCTATTTGGTATTAGATATTCATCCAACTACCCAAGCCTCTTAGATTAGTGGATCTCTATCCATAATCTCTTATTGGATCTTATTAGATCTTGTCTATATGATCCAATAATTCAAAGGCTTAATGGATATCCAATAAGATAGGAGCTCCGACAGATATCTCATATCCGAACATCTACTCGTCGCAACACCTACCATATGTATATGACCCTCTAGGCCGAATATCGAGCTAGCCGTGAGTCATCTATCAGAAATCCTTCTAGCTTAATGAATTATTATCTCCATAATAATTCACTCGACTAATCGATTGTGGATGTACTAGGCCACTATGTCGAAGTCCCCAAACGATATAGGACAATCCAATTCTTGGGCGTACCAAGGTTAGGTAGAGATTATCTATTGTTGACTCGACTATAGAGGTGAAGTACATTATTATAATAGAAGCAGCAAATGAGAAAGTTTAGATGAAGAAGTTTATCACAGATCTAGGAGTCGTGCTAGGCAATGAGGAGTCAATTCCCTTATATTGCGACAACAATGAGGTGATTGCTCAAGCAAAGGAACCTAGGTCTCATCAGAAGTCCAAGCATGTTTTGAGGAGGTTCCACCTAATTACAGAGATCGTGGCCCGTGGAGATGTAGTAGTGAAAAAAGTTTCATCCGAAGATAACATCACAGATCCACTAACGAAGTCGTTGTCTCATATTGTCTTTAAGCGTCACATGAGTTTGATGGGGATTCGACACATAGGTAATTGACTTTAGGTCAAGTGGGAGATTATTAGTCATAGGTGTCTTGCAAGTCAATCATGTGAGTGATGACACGTGTAACACAATACATACTTTTTTTACTTATTATTATTTATTAGCATTTTTCTCATTTTATGTTACCTGTTACATATATTGTGATATCCATGGATTTGTGCAATGAAAATCGAATCATGATGAGACCACGATAATAAGATCGATTCGCCTTTAAACATATACTATAAATAATCTTGGTTGTAGGTTACTTAAGAGGGACATACCCATCCATATGATGGAGGCGACTGATCTCATAGCTGGTCGTATGGGGACACTAGGGATACAGTGCATGTGCTCATTGGAGAATGAGTTTACTGATTAATCCGCTCAAGGAATGTTGGATGGTTGATGATACCTTATTGTCAAACTATAATTTTGTCATCCCAATTATGTATTTAGTCCTTAGACTTGAGATACCAAGGATATCCTATATGAGTACTCCACTCTTTAATATTGGATTTATAGGTTTGGAAGTTCTAGATCTAGCATAGTAAGTGATTGGGAGTGATAGCCAACCTCACGAGGGCAATTAAGTATCAATAAGAGGATCATCCGCTCTTGGTGTCATGAGAGGAATATCTTTTATGTTCTTGCTCAGGCAAATCCCTTGCTATGGTCATTCAGATTGAGAGAGAAAAAGTTCTTCGGGAGAATCCGATTAAAGCGAGACTCAAGTAGATTCTGTATGGGTCTGATAGTTCCATGCCCAGTATACAGTCTCTAGGATATTATATAGATGAGAGACTATAAATATATAGTAATTAAGGACAGATATGTCCAATAGATTGGATTCCCTTGTATCGTTTAGGGACTACAGCGTAGTGGCCTAATACATCCGTAGTCGATGAGTCGATAATTCACTAAGTCATAAGGAGATCTAATAGGTATGATTCACGACCAACTCGATATTTGGCCAAAGGATCATACACATATGGTAGGTGTTATGATGAGTGGAGGTTCAAATATGAGATATCCACTAGAGCCCTTGTCTTATTGGATATCCAGTAAGCCCTTGAATTATTGGATCTTGTGGATAAGATCCAATAAGAGCTAATAAAAGATTATTAGGTAGAAATCTACAAATCCAAGAGGCTCGGATAGTTAAATGGAGATCTAGTATCCAATAAGTAGGATCCATTAGAGTCAAATTGATATGGACATCTATAAATAAGAGGGAACAAAGGAGTCATAGGCTAGACTCCTTTTGGCTGCCACCTCCTATACTCCTCTCTCCCTCTCCTCTTCAGCCAACAGACCTAATTTGAGGCGTGTGGATAGCAAGAAGGGGCAGCCCCTTCTTGATCACATAATGCGTGTGGAGAGGAAGATCCTATAATTATTTAAGGAGCATCTTCGTCGCATCTACCGTGTGGATCACCACTTACAAAGGAGGACAATTGACCTCCTTCATCCTCTCATATAGATTTATAGGTTTTTTGTAATATACGATCTCCTTAGGTAATGCATCATTTATATATATATATATATGTAGTTTTTTATTTTGCGGGTTTTTACACACCAATCTTCGCATGACGAGAAACCTTTTTTTTGCAGAAAATATAATATTTTTATTTTCTATTCTTCCACTGTACATATGATGGTATACCAGGGTTTTTAACATCCTCCTTGTCTTATCTTAATCCTAGAAACATTACTATCGTGGGCCTCGAGTGCATGTTCTCGTGGAAGTGGAGTTTGAACTCATTCACTAGTTGAGTAAAAGCACTAATATAAAATTATTTTAGATAAGCATACCACTCTCTTATCGAATCCCTTAAGGTGGTTACGAAGGTGTGGTATATTAGGGCATTTGAGATATCGTATCGTGACATCTAAGTCAGGAAGGTAGCAACGTGCTATATTGGGTTAGTAGCACTATTAAAGGTTTCTAACAACAGGAGGTGAAAATTTATAGGGATTGGGTTCTATTATATGTTCTGAATAAATGGGGACTGACCCAGTGTGGAGTCGACATACCCCTCACCCTTGGATTCATGAAAGTCATGACGCGTTTCTTCTAGGCGCTGATCCATTTATTATAATCAGATCCTCAAGAAATCAGCCGTTGAGTCAATCGAGTGGGTCTCTGACTTAAGTGGAATGGAGCGGTGGCGGGGTAGCCTGTTGAATTTCATGACTGGGGAGTGAGGAGCCCTCTCAGCTCATGGTTCAACAAGTCATGGATGCTCAAGAGGGTCTGTCAGTTTGTCAAGCAAAAGGATGCCAATGGACACTGACATCGATGGTTGTGGAATTATTATTGATGATTGAGACCAAGGTATGCAATAATGTACTATACCAATGTTTTGAGGTTGGCTCAGTATGGTACGGTACCGTGTACCGAGCAATACACCTAATTTAGGTGTAAAACCCTCCAAAAATACTTAGAAAATAAAAAAATATTTGGATAGGGTTTTTAAGTTAGAAATAAATATAGTAATAGTATAAGTTTAGCAAAATTAATGTAAATTAGGTAAGAATAGTATCACATATCTTTTTCGGACTTTAAAAAATATCTTGTGCAAGATTCGTATTTCAGTCCATTACGGATTGTCCTTATGTAAATATACCTCTTGATTAGAAAGTTCTTTCTCTTAATCTTCTCAAATTAGCCTCGATTCAATTCACAAATTATTGTTTTGTAGAGTTTAGGAGAGCACAAATATAAGAGAAAAAGAGTTTGAGATAATTTAAGAGAGTATAAGAATGTAATGGAGTGAAATATGGGAGAAGAAGGGTTTAAATACTATGAGAAAGGGCTCCAACAGTCAATTTGACCGTTGGAGTACTGTATCACTATTACCGAGCGGTTTTAAATATTTCTTCCTCTTACTGTAGCACTATAGCACATTCCATCCGCTAACGGGCGATTCGCGTAGTGGTATGCCGTCAGACCGGTACGTACCGCCCGTACCGGGTGGTACCATTTGAAATTACATACCTTGATTGAGACAATGGTGTCACTTATTAGTCTGACTATGTTAGGAGTGGAGTGACTGCCTATATTATGTCGACTAGTGCTTTTATCTGCTAGGTGAGATTCAAGAACGTCTCAATAGGAATGAGGAGATGGTCAGCCAACACTTACGAAAATGAAGGTCTAGGGTCATTAAGTGAACGCCAGTATTGTGGTGGTACTTGCGATAAGGTGGATACATCCATGTAAGGAAAAGGTGATTGCCACCTTGTTTGAGTGAGGCAGTGCGTCACTCGGATGTTCGTGAATAGGGTTGACTTGTAGATGCTCCTGCAACATTGGGCCCTCCTTTTAGTGTTAAAATATTAGAAAAAAATATCATTGATGTCTTTATTAATACAACATGGCCTTGATTCTGATGCGAGGAGCTACTCGGGGTAGAGCAGGGTTTCTTCAGTCTTATTTCTACACAAAGACCAAGGTCGGGAGGGGTTTCCCGAGCTGATCTCTCCATTACTCAAGCTAGTATTTGGTTGCATATATATATATTTTTTTTTCTTCTCCCTCTAATCTAAAGGTAAGAAGGAGTAAGAATATATTATGAAGATCCCATAGAGAAGGCAGTTGGTAGCTGATTCGAATTACTTTTTATTTTTTTTAAAATATTTTTATGAATATTTCATATGAGAGACTGATTCATAATCGATTCGAATCACCTCTTATTCTTTTGGGAATATTTCTATGAATATTTCATCGAAGAGGTAACTCGATAATCCGGTAACTCAGTAATTGACCCAAGTTGTTTCTTACGCTTCGCTATTTATAGGTAGGAGGATGTTGGCTTAATATAATATTTAACGTGACAAATAATGACCAGTTGATTTTATATTATCTATCAATGAGTATAATAATATTAGTAACTATGAACTTAAGTATTTTTATCAATAATTATGGATTAATAAAACTAATAAGCCAATCATCATATCAAATGGGTGATTACACATCAACACACCTCATGCAAGCTTACTTACCTCCTATTAATATTACTTACTCTCGCTTCAACCTCGAAGTGGAAGGTTGTCCTCAAAAGCTTGCTTGTACTCTAATATTTATCCTCTGACAGAGTTAGTCTGACACTTTGACTGTTGATTCATTGTGGATGCTTATGTCTCCTAATTTGGCTTGGAAAGTTACCATGCCTGAGAGAGAGGAGCACAAGCTCCACATATATGCTTCCATCACTGTATGTACTGCAGGGAGGCACTCAATGTTCAGAGTGCGCTCAGTGGTTGGTGAGGGATGAGTGTCACCATCAAGATCCTGCACCCTGACAAGGAGATTAGGTCAGAGGAGCAGCCTGTCGAAAATGGAGGAAGGTTTTCCATGGTCCACTCAATGTCTCTGTGTAGAGAAAATGGAGGAAGTGTTTTCTTTTTCTATGGTCCACTCAGTGTCTTTGTGAGAAAGGCAATATCAAGACCATGTGAGGAGATCACATGTCCCCATTATAGATGTTTCTTTTGCAGATTTCTCCCCTCTCCATGATTCTAGGTGGGAAGAAAGTGACAACAAGGTCTTCATTCATTGCTCTCAAGCATGTCATGTCCTCTTGATTTATGAAGTCTTGGCATCATATACTGTCTGTCCTCTTGATTTATCAAGTATAACACTGATGTTTTATTTTTTTTATTTTAATTATTCGATATAATCTGATTCAAGATCATTTTCAATATAAATTCGATGTCGAAGAACAAAGAAGGAATTTCGACGAATAACCAGAGGGTATCCGATAAATGTTCTTTTAAAACTAAAATAATTATGATGCGAGAAATATTTGCCAATGCCTCACATAGCTTAAATATATACAACATTAAGTGTCAAACATTACACCACCACTTAATATTGACACAGTTTTGCCATGATTGAAACCAAGGAAGCCTCCAAGCCTCTGAACTCTGTTCTGCACAGCTTTTGAGTCCCAACCTTTGTGGCCTCCAGTGTGATAGATCACAATATGTCTTGGTATTGAGCACATCTGAATTGAACTCCTGCAACCTAAACAACATATAATTTTGGTAGACAGCAACACATAATCGCAAATGAGATATAATCAACATTACTTCAGATTCTCCTTATTCATAGCATTCCTTTTCTTATTCTTTTCAGAACATGTCTATTCCAAAACTAATGAAGTTATTGTTCAGATCTCAAACTTTTGTGGAACTTGTGCAAAACACAGCATGAATTACAACTCAACACATGCATGATCGGCCTGTTAAGTAATTGACATGTGAAGAGAGTGAATACTTTATATGCCTTTCGATCTTGATCATCCAGAGTTACTCGCAAGCATGAATGAGGCAGAGAAAGAAGCAACAGAGGATGAGGACTAGAAATCAAAACATGGAGTTCCTTCATTTGGTTGCAAGGAAAGGAAGGCAGAGGTGAAGAAGAAGAAGAAGAAGAAGAAGACCATGAGGACCATTCTCCCCATCACCAAGTACTAATGGTGTCAAAAGGTATCAGATCGGGTGCTAAATCTTGCGTTGCAGAAGAACAGGAATGGCACCATGGCCCTATGTGTCTCCCTAAAGCTTTGACTGATGACATGGAGCTTCATGTTCTTCCATTATCTAGGATTTGAATTAAGAATGTGATCCTACTTTATTTCCCCTCCTTTTTCCCTAAACCCACAACATTTTGTCCCCCCCTCCCTCATCAAATCTTCCACAGTGTTCTGCCGACAATACTCTCATCATCGGGAGTCTTCCATCCATTGATGGCAACTCTCACTTTTGTGTTTCCATTGATCAGCTCCTGAAGCCTCATGAACCTGTGTTTGATGATGAAAGAATCATCCATGTTCAACTGAACATAAGCTAAATACTAAACGATTGTGCTGATGGAAGTAGGCAAAATAATTTCCATTTCATGGTTCAGATATGTGAGTCTCACCGAGCACTTTTTCAGAAGCAAGCTTCAGCTCAATCTCTTTTTCATATAAACAGATGAATAGTAGATAGATTGAAGCATCAGAGTGTCTTCCATTCATGTCATCCCAATCACCACAGCCATCCAGTTTTCAGCTCTGCATACTGGATTCTGCAAGTGGATCAACTTGGCAAATACAAAATCAAATTCAATCAAGGCTCAAATGTGATGTGCCCTCAGCAGATCTGAGGGAATAATCTCCCAGCTATAAAGCACTGGGGATAGCCAATAAAGTTGCTTCAAGATGTGACTCTGCTGCAACTCAAAAGTCACCTTTATTGCATCAGGTCTCACTTCTGCAGCATCTGCAGTAAGCTGTGACCTGCTGCTACTCCAGCCAAGAAGGAGAAATCATCCTTGGCTGCTTCATCTCTAAGTTTCATGAGAACTTATATGCAAGTGTAATAAATATATTTTGATGCCCATATAAGTTTTATCTCTTTTTTTTGTTTTGTTTTGGGAGAAAAACAACAAAAATGTTCGTCGTGATCATGAATAGGAATACAAAAGGAAAGAACAAGATGCAAATTGAGATCATATTTGTCTTCGATCAAACAAAAGGAAGAACAGCAGTGAAGGGTACATGCGGTGGACCTGCGGTTCAGCTTAACACACTTTGCTCCCTCCTAGGTGCGGCAATGAAACCGAGCCGGGTCTCTCGCGCATGCCGACACCCGCGAGTGAGCAGACCAGAGGCCCTGGTCGCGTCGCGATGCGCCGCACCCATCATTTCCCCTAATTACCATCCGGTCCAACAACGCTGTATCGGAAATAGGGGTACAATCGTCATTTGGAGGATAAAGGGAGTGCAAAGGTTGGTGGTCGATCCCCTGTCTCGTACGGGCCACCGACATGGAACGATCGATTCCCATTGGCAGAAAGAGCGGGTCCCGCACTTCCGACGAGCGGAGCCGCAACTTGGCGTCGCCTAGAGGACAAGTTAAATGACAAGAATACCCGCGACTGGCGAGAGAGGGCCATTGAAGTGGGGGTATTATAGTAAATAGAGTCGACGCTTTTCGGGGGCATAACTGCCATTGTGTCGCGGCATCAAAGGGCAAATCCGTCCGCGAAAAAGGCGTGCCCGGGATCTGCGAGGGGCACCTGTCTCAGACAACCATCGAACAGAGAAACAAAGCTGTACCATTGATTGCAGAAGCGGGCCCCACGTCTCGCGGAGAACGATGGCATCTCGCTTTCTGAAGTTTCCTGGTTGGTGTTCTTTCGACAGACCAGTGACGTCAATAGTGAGAAGTAGGAGAAAGATTCGATGACGAATGTACCCTTAGAACGGAAGCATAATCCTCGGACGATGGCAGTTGAGGTGAGGCTATTTTGGTAATTGAGAGACCGGTTCGATCTCTCCCAAACGTGGCGTCGTCGTCCGAAATCTTTTGGACAGCGATATGTATGGTTTTTGTTTCGTTTCTTTCCCTTCTTTCCGTGGGCGGAATAACAAACCCCTAATAGCCCTAAGAATCGAGACAAAGGAACCCTAATAACCCCTTATTGTAGATCCCACGGAGGGAGCTCGATTCCCTCCCCGCCAATAATGGGTAGTCGTGTACAGACCGGAAGGCACCGTCCGGATGCCCCCCTCCCCTCCGTTGCCACGCATCACTGGATGACGCCTAGTGATTCGAGTTCGCTCGGCGCTGGCCGATGGTAGGACTCGAAGCCTAAGGAAAATGGCAGATGGAGGAGCCCTTTCCGCTTGTTCCGGAGCTGCTGTTAGTTGCGGGCAAGCTCGGAAGGTCTCGTGTTTGAGCTGAACCGGAGCTTGGTGGATGAGCTTGGAGAATTTCTCGGCTGATAGTTTGGTTTTCTGATGCTGGGTTGGCGCCCAAGAATCGAGAACAAAGGTTGCAGCTTGACTTCGAATCGGTGAAAAAGGAGTATCTCTTCTGATCGATGTAGAGAATGCCAAAGGAGGAGGCTTGGTACTGTTTGAGCTCCCGAATCTTCCCCGTCCGCTGACTTGGGGAAGAGAACTAAAGGCAAGGGGGGGAAGGAAGAAGGGGGACGAAGGCGACCAGAGATCGATAAAGAAATCGGTGGGCCAAACGGATGAGATTTAGGGAATATAATACCGAGGTAATCCAGAAAGTAACGCTTTATTTTAATTGCTGCATATCTCGTGAAAATCCAGGAATTCGATTCAGTTGTTGCTTCGAGAAAGGGGCTTGTCTCGAATCATCGCCTCCGTTGCATTGCACTCCACCAGAGAGTTCTCTTCCTGCTCTGCTTCGCTGTTAACCTCGCCGGGTATTCTTTGTTTATTGATGTCACAACTGATGAGCTGCCTCTGTTTTGTCCTTAATCCCCAACCAATTCCTTTAAAGATTGGAAGAGGTAGGTGCATTCTTTTCTTGGTTCTGTTAGGTTGTTTTCCCATCTCTTCTCTTCATCTCCCCTTTTTGGTTTCTGTGAGCTACTCTTCCCTCCAATGATGTTTGTAGTTGGAGGAATTAGAGCATGGTGAAGAAGTCGCCGGGCTGCCTTATTTTCACTCTCCATCAAAAAGGAAAGAAAAGGGTATAAAAAGCTGGGGTTTTTACCTCTTCGTACGAACTGGCGGCAGAAAAAGAAGAAGAAAGGGGGAGGCGAGGCTGGGTGTTGGTTCCTGGTGGTATGGGTCTGAAGACGGGGGCGGGTGGTGAAAAGAGGTGGTGGTGGAACCGAGATGTGATCATGGTGCTCTGGGTGATGCTTTCGGTAGGCTTTTGCATAGGTTTGCATTGCCATATGAGGACAGAAAGCATGAGGAAGGCAGAGGAGACATTGACGAGCATGTGTGAGGAGAGGGCAAGAATGCTGCAGGAGCAGTTTGCTGTAAGTGTCAACCACGTGCATGCTCTAGCGATCCTTGTGTCGACCTTTCACTACCAGAAAAGCCCACCCGCCCTTGATCAGGTCAGAGTAATTGCACTATGTCTTGGTACACGGTTTATCGATCTCATGGTTGATACTGTAGTCTGTTGGTATTGCTGATATTGCTTGGATTGATTGGGTAAGGTGCCAAGGAATATATTTTTTATGTTAGTGATGATTAGTATCTCAACCATCAGATATCTTTTATTATTTTTTCTTGGTTTTTTGTTCTGGAAAATTAGTAAACATTTTCTTTTTACTTTTTTGTGACTTAAAGCTTCTATCATCCATTTTTAAGTAGTTTTCCCTGTTGTTGCTCAGATACAGATGTTTTCAAATTGCACTATTTGATTTTATTGATATGGTTCTTTAATTTTTGTCAATCTTATTTCAGGTTCTTGGTGTTCCTATCTTTTATTTTCTTGAGCATGTTCTCTTCTTTTGTATCTTTTCCTTCATTACTTTATCTTTTACATTAAACAATCTGTTTTGTATCATTTCAAATTGTGCTATAGGGTTTCGGATTGTGTGCTGATTAGAATTTGCTTTCAGGAGACTTTTGCAGATTACACAGCAAGTACAGCTTTTGAGAGGCCATTGTTGAATGGTGTGGCTTATGCACAACGGGTTGTCCATGCTGAAAGACAACTGTTTGAGAATCAGCAGGGCTGGATGATCAAGACTATGAAACGGGATCCATCTCCTGTACAAGATGAGTATGCCCCTGTGATTTACTCTCAGGAGACTGTCTCCTACATTGAAGCCCTTGATATGATGTCCGGAGAGGTTGTGCACTGCAATCAAATCTGTCTAGTTTCTTGTTTAATTTCTTCACTATTGTTCCTTCCAGCGATGAATATTTTTCTGCTAACTGTAGGAAGATCGTGAAAATATCTTAAGGGCTAGAGCAACCGGAAAAGCTGTTCTTACAAGGCCCTTCAGACTTTTGGAGTCTAACCATCTGGGTGTGGTTCTAACATTTCCTGTATATTTGTTAGATCTTCCTGATGATGCTACAGCTGAAGAGCATGTGAGAGCAACTGCAGGGTGAGATAACCTACTTCTGTCTATATCACTTCAGGGTTGTTAATTGCTCATTTGTAGATGATCATCACTAAACTAGATTATGAACACATGTGACTGAATCATTCAAACCTGGACAATTTGTTGGTAAGTTTGTTAAATGAGAATATGATATACTGGCATAGACGATTTTGAGTTGGGCTGTATGACAATATGTATCTCTGCTGGAAGAACCTTACCATCATTCATGGTTTTTGATTTTGTCTGTGCAAACTATTGTTTGAATTTCATAGCGACACAGTAAGGTACATGTTCACTGATACTGTAATTATTTACCATACTCAAAACTATTATTGTACTTTGTCACACTCTTGAGGTTAACTTCAGAGGAAATGCAGTTCACTAGTATATATAGAAGTTATTATAACTGTGGGTTGATGACCTCCTAAAATTTATCAGTCATTTAATTGGCCAAACTTCGAAACCAATGCTAGCAGTGAATAATTGCTGCAGGCTATATATATATATATATACCCTCCAAGTACATATATCATGAATGTATGTCATGTCCATATTTGTTTTGGTGGAATTTACATAATGCAGTAACGCCTAAACTCAGTATGAAGAGCTAGAAAGCTAACATGTTAATACATTAGTGACCTTGTGGATGATGTAATTTTTGCTACAATTTCTATTTAAGAATACCCATAAATTATATATGCATACTAGGTTGTCAAAGAGATATGGGCTTCTTGTTGTAAGCCTTTTAAAAAGAATTTACTGAGAGCCTCTTATGGTTTTGGCTTCCCTAACATTCTAATAACAGGAAAGAACTGACAAACCAAAATTTATAGTTTGCTTTTTGCTGGTTTCTTTATTATATATTTTCTGTATTGGGATATTCTTTATCTCTTTGATCGTCTTTCTTTATCAAGTTTGATAACCTTTGGAGAACAGGTACCTTGGAGGAGCTTTTGATGTTGAGTCTCTCGTGGAAAATCTATTACGCCAGCTTGCTGGCAATCAGGAAATCATGGTCAATGTATATGATGTCACAAATGCATCTGAACCATTAATAATGTATGGAACCAATCCTCCTGATGATCACATGTTACTTTCACATGTCAGTATGCTTGACTTTGGAGATCCATTCAGGAAACACCAAATGAAGTGCAGGTAATGCTGTCTTCATGTTTAGTGGTGGATCACCATCTTGAGATATTCTAATTTTAGATCTTACTTAGGTAAGACTAATATCTTGAGGTTCCCTTGGCAGATACCGTGAGAAGCCTCCAGTTTCACTATCATCAATTACTACGCCATCTGGTATTTTTGTGATCTGTATGCTGGTAGGTTACATAGGTTATGCTGCTTGGAGTCACTATGATAATGTTAAAGAAGATTTTCGTAAAATGGAAGAGCTAAAGAGGCAAGCAGAAGCTGCAGATGTTGCTAAATCTCAGGTTATATTTTTTACATTCTTTGTGAATTTCAAGGTCTACATTTAGTTTATCTAAACAACAGTTGTTGTTCCAACAGTTTCTTGCTACTGTCTCTCATGAAATCAGAACACCTATGAATGGAGTCCTTGGTATTCTCTAGTCCCCATTAAATTGTTAAAAGCTTAGAGTAAAGCCTTCACAATGTGAAAGCTGATCACTGCTTTTTTCATTTGTAGGAATGCTCGATATGCTTTTGGACACAAACCTGAATTTAACTCAGAAGGATTATGCACAAACTGCTCAAGTCTGTGGAAGGGCACTGATATCGTTGATTAATGAAGTACTTGACCGAGCAAAAATTGAAGCTGGCAAGTTAGAGATAGAGTCGGTTCCATTTGACCTGCGATCTATCCTAGATGATGTGATATCATTGTTTTCTGCAAAATCAAGAGAAAAAGGAATTGAGGTGAATAATAACCTCTTTTCTCATTGCAAAATATTGGACACATATTCTGTTTGATTATTGCTGTAATATGTGTGGCATCGTAATGGAATTTTGGTATGGATCTGAGCATTTGAATATGTGTTAATCTCTTTTCTGCTTTATTCTGCTCAAAACATGCTACTGCAACATGATTCATTTTAAGTGGATTCTGCATTCTATATTTTGACCTTCCCAATATTTGTTATGTTGTATTGGCAAGTGCAGCTAGCTGTTTATGTTTCTGAGAGAGTTCCTAGTATTCTCATGGGTGATCCTGGGAGATTTCGGCAAATTATTACAAATCTTGTTGGGAACTCAGTCAAAGTGAGTACACTCTTTGTATTGTTTTCTCTGTTGTAGAATTTTCAGATGGTTGTACCAAGATGAATATTGTACTTATTGGACACTATAAAGTTCAGTATAATCATACAGTATGTTGAAGTCCTTAGACTGAGCTACAAATTAGTTTACGTTAATTGAAGTGTCCTTGATCTTCTATCTTTTTTGATCTGTCACAGTTTACAGAGAGAGGTCATGTTTTTGTCCAAGTTCATTTGGTTGAGCATGTGAATATGGTGGTGAATGCAACAGCCGAAACAGGTTTAAATGGACATGTCAATGAAGTGAACAAGAAATCAGCCACTACTGTGTTCAATACATTAAGTGGTCTAGAAGTTGCTGATTCTAGAAATACATGTGAAAGTTTTAAGTTGTTGCTCTCTCATGGGGCATCTCTATCCTGCACATTTGGAGGTGGGTCAGTTCCTGAAAGTATTGCTGATAAAGTAACTCTAATGGTTAGTGTTGAAGATACAGGGATAGGCATCCCGGTTCATGCCCAAGATCGAGTTTTCACACCTTTTATGCAGGCTGACAGCTCAACTTCCAGGAATTATGGTGGAACCGGTATTGGCTTGAGCATCAGCAAATGTCTGGTTGAACTTATGGGTGGGAAAATAAACTTCATTAGTCAGCCTCATGTTGGAAGCACATTTATGTTCACTGCAGTCCTCCAGAAATGTGGAAAAAGTACTGGTGTTGATACAAAGAGATCTCTTTCTGAAGTTCTGCCTACCTGTTTTAGAGGAATGAGAGTAACTCTAGTTGACAGGAGAGCAGTCAGAGCTGCCGTAACAAAATACCATCTACAAAGGTTGGGCATAATCATTGAAGATGTTAGTACTGTCAATGAAGTTCTATGTGCACTATCTGGACAAAATGATTGTTTAAACTCTAGGTGAGCCTTGTGTATGCCTATCTTCGTTTCTTATTGTGACAATTTTTGATAATTGGTATTCTTGAAGTTCTCAACATTTTATGAAATGCTCTACGTGGAAATGGTTTTTGTGTTGCATCTAAATTGGACTTTAAAAAAGAAATTTGGTTAGAATTGTGTCCTGACAATGGTGATATACAAAACTATTAACTTGCATAGGGCCTTTCTGTTTTCTGGTATAAACACAAAAGTTCTTGTGTATCATGTATGCCCAACGGTTTGAGGGGCATGCATTTATTTATATATATGTTGCTTGTTTTTGTTGAAAATGCTGAAATTTTAAAATTTAAATTATGAAAAAAATAACATATTATTTTATCATATCTTATTATGTTATTGTTTTTTCTGTATTTTACAGCCATCAGATCCAGTTATTGATTAGCAGTAGCAAGTTGGCTTTTGGCAATGTGAATCAACATATAATATATATATTTGGTACTTTCATATTAAGATTCTGATGTTGATGAGATTAATAAGAATTTAAGTGTTGTTTCTATGCTTCCATTGATTTGTTTTCACCATTATTTATGCTATTGGTGTCTCACTATTATTTTTTGCTATTACTGCAGTCAACCTGGGAAACAACCATCCATATTGTTAATTGAGAAAGATTCATGGGATCCAAAGGTCGACGTTCATATTCAGAATCAACTCTTGGAATACAAAGAAACTGGTCGCATACAAGTTGTGCCGAAAGTTGTTCTTCTATTGACCATTGAATCTGATAAAACAAGGGCTGGATCTCATGTTGATGCTATAATTGTGAAGCCTCTGCGGGCAAGCACCATAGCAACATGCTTTCAACAGATGCTGGGGATGGGAAAATGTCAAAATAAAGATACACTTAATGGTTCAACTTCCCTCCGTGGCTTGTTGGATGGGAAGAACATATTGGTGGTTGATGATAATAAGGTGAATCTTAGGGTTGCTGCTGCTGCACTGAAAAAGTATGGCGCAAAGGTTGTGTGCGTTGAAAGTGGCAAAAGTGCTCTTTCCTTGCTCCAACCCCCACATAAGTTTGATGCTTGCTTCATGGATGTGCAGATGCCAGAGATGGATGGGTATGTATATTAGGCATAATTCAATTGATAAATTTGCATTGTTGCAAAAGTTTCTATTCTATTGATGAAATTGCATAGTTACATGTCTTTTAGTTTTCTTGTGCTGAATGTCATATTTTGTTGTGCAAAAATTCTATTTATGAAATTGCATCGATCATAATTATCTTTAACCAGGTTATGACGCAAGTAGGAGGGGTCAGGTTTGAGGCGCCTGGAGCATGCTTTGGGTTCTGCACCTGCTCTTAGCCCAGCCCAAGCCCGACCACCTGTCCTCGAAACTTCACCCTCAGTGCTTGTCTTATGTACTAAGGATGAGTTTGCCTCTGTCATTGACCTAGAAAGCTTTGGATCCTGTCAGGACCATCTTTTGTTGTCATTGGGGTTGGGAGAAGTCCAGTGGTGGCTAGGTCTTGGTTGAGAAGCATCCAATGATAGACTCACCGATGCTAGTATTGGTGACCGGCTCACTACTGTAAGAATGGATAGCTGAGGCAAAATTCTAGATCTGGATCGGTTAGAGTTTGGACATTTATTAGACTGTTGACCAAGATCCAACTTAACTTGGTCTGGTGGTGGGGTACTAGGTTCTCTTACCAAAGGTGGAAGGTTCAAAACTTCATCCAATATATTTTACACCTTAAACATTGGTCTGGTGGTGGCATACCAAGCTCTCTTACCAAAGATTGAGAGTTCAAGACCTCATTCGATATATTTTACACCTTAAACATTGGTCTGATGGTGGTGTACCAGACTCTCTTACCAAAAGTTGAGGGTTCAAAACCTCAACTAATATTATTTACACTTTAAACATTGGTCTAGTGGTAGTGTTCCAGATCCTCTTACCAAGGGTTGAGGATTTGAAACCTCATTTAATATATTTTTAAAGGTGTCAGCTAGTTTAGTTGGTAATGACATTGATGGTTTATCGCAAGGTTCTGAGCTCGAATCTTGCCTTCACCACTTACCCTTTGCCAAAAAAAAAAAAGACCCAACCTAACCTACTTCTCAAACACTATAGCTTGTCTAAAACTGAATTTAATTATTTTTGGACAAATTCAATCCAACCTCTCCACCACCCATTCTTGATAAGACTACTATGATCATAAGCCAAAAAGATTCATACGTGATATCTGAGGTTCCCCTCAATCCTTTGTCATCTTCTTAAGTGTGGAATTTTATGCATTACACTCTCTTTTACATGTGAAAGAAAAGGAAATAAACAGATTCCTATATGATATCTGAGGTTCCCCTCAATCCTTTGCCATCTTCACAAGTGTGGAATTTTATGCATTACAGTCTCTTTTACAAGTGAAAGAAAAGGATATAAAAATGCTCTAGTGTGGTTTAAGAAGTTACAAGTGACTGACTGATACATTACAAACTGTAGAACCTTTTGTTACCAATCTATATAGAATTTTACTGAGCACCTTCGCTTACCATTGCACTGCACAATCAGCAACCTTTACTCATTGGCAATTAGGTCACTTCTCTTTGTAATTAATTCGCATGATTTGAACGGTTAAAGGTTTTAGTGGAAGTATAAAATTAGGAACACATAAGAGAGTGTGTATATTTAAGCTTTGGATTTGCTAGATAACATGCATCCATCTGTTATCACTCAAGAAAGATGGGAAATTCATTGTACAATTGTATGTTCTTAAATGTCAGATTTGAGGCAACACGCCAGATACGCCTAATGGAGAACAAGGCAAATGAAGAAGCTCCTCTGGAAGAAGGTTCGGTGAAGGCTAAATGGCGCTTACCTATCTTGGCAATGACTGCTGATGTTATCCAAGCAACACACGAGGAGTGTGTGAAATGTGGAATGGACGGGTATGTCTCCAAGCCTTTCGAGGAAGCTCAGCTATATCAAGCAGTTGCCAGATTTGTGGTTTCCCAACCCATTCCAGACTCTTGACAGCAACCACATCGGCACATGTTCTGCATCCGAAGAGCGCAATTCTCCACCCTAGCACGTGAGGTAGTTCTTGCCCAAAGTGCCTTGCATCTTGGAAATTGGCAGGATCAAGGCAACTTGATTTTGAGATTTAATCTCCCTCGAGGGTAATTCATCTTGGCAGTTTCACAGAGCCACTGGATCAAGCTGTTGTAGATTTGAAACTAGCAGCAGATATCAGAGGTTTAATACACTGAGCAGCAAGGTATAGTATAGATGTTGTGTGGCAATGTAAAATCTGAGACCATACCATTTCAGTGGTGTAAATTGCGATGTTCATGCTGATTTTTTGTTGGGAGCTCTAATGAGCATAATTTTGCTCTTCAAGCTCTGACAAGTACATTAAATGAATCATTCAATGACAGATGAGTTTCATATATCAGTGGTGAAGATCCAATTTTGGCTTAATCTATCCTCTCCAGTTTCTCTGTTTTTTCTTATTTATTGTTGGACAATCCTTCTATAGATGTTCCATATTCTCAGTTTTTTAGCTCACAGAAAATTGGAATCATTTTGTACTGTGTAATTCTTTGCAACAAAAAACCTTGTAATGTGTTTGAGAATGAGCTATGCTTAGAGTTCAATCCAGTTTTTTGTGTTTCCTTTCATTGTGTATTAATGATTTTTATTAGAATTGTGTTGTACCATGAATTAATTCGGTATGGTATGTTGTATGTCTCTGGTGTATTTTTCAAGTTAACAATTTATAAATGTCTCTGCCGAAAGTTATGAAGTGGATAAAGATGTTTTACGAAAGAGGAGATTATTAGTTTGATCCTAAGTGGAAATCAAATTGTTTGGATAATTTAGTTGTTTGTAGGAAAAGGAATTCAAGTATCAAAATGTATTTGGTCCTTAAAATTAGCATTTGATTGTTTTATAAATATTTTATTTATTTTAAAAAATTTTATGAAAAAAGATATAAAAAATATTTTTTTTTTGGAGAAATGCAATCACAATAACAAAATCGTAGTTTTTGGATAAATATAGAGGAAAAATATTTATAGTGGTTTTAAGATATTAATGGAGCAAAAATATCTCAGGTGTTGAAATAATATCTTTTTTATGTTTTATTATTCTCACATTCTAAACTATTTTAAAAATATATTGGGAAAATTTATCTAATCATGGCTCGCCAAATATTCTTTTAGACCCAACCTATTAACTTCACTTTTCATCTCAATCCTAACTTAGCATTGGAGAGAACAAGGCTCTCCGACAAACACTCGAGTCATCTACTCAGTCATCTTTGGACTCTTACACACAGTCCTAGATTGAATTGAACCGACAAAGATATCACTAATAATTACACCACTATTTTATGATCTTTATCTTTTATTTTCTTTGCAAACTGATAGGGAATATAAATCAACTAACCACCTTTCGTCATGCCAACGCCATATCAGGCCAACACCCTCCTATCCACAACGATAAAAGCCCAAAAGATAGCTCAGGTCAGTTATCGAGTTGTCTTCCCTATATAATATTCATAGGAATATTCTCGAAATATTATAAGACAATTTGGGTTGGTTACAAACCGACTTCCCTATGGAATATTCATAAGAATATTTTTGAAATACCAAAAGGTAATTTTATGAATCGCATTCCTTGAAATATTCGTAAGAATATTCTCAAAATATTAGAAGACAATTCAAGTCGGTTATAAATCAACTCCCCAATTAAATATTCATAAGAATATTCTTGAAATATCATAAGGTAGTTCAGGTCGGTTATGTGCTAATTATAGGTGCCTTGTAAGTCAATTACATGAGTGATGACACATGTAACATACTACGTAATCTTTTTTGTTATTATTGTTATTATTATTATTATTATTATTATTATTATTATTATTATTATTATTATTATTATTATTATTATTATTATTATTATTATTATTATTATTATTATTATTATTATTATTATTATATTTTCTCACTTTATATTGGATGATGAATATATTGTGATGTCCTTGGATTTGTGCAATGAGA